>JAQQAE010007065.1:0-16152 GCA_029823295.1 Pseudamia nigra
TTTTCCCCCGAGTTGGCGTCTTGACTTGCCGCTAGCCTCCTCGAAGTTAGCCAGCTCTCCACTCACGCTCCTGACTAGTCTCCCGGACAGAATGGACAGTCCACGGATATCCTTTTACCACAACCACAGCGTCCAAATCGTCTTTTAGTTTCCGGATTCACTGCTTTAGAGAGAAATAACCCAAATTGATTCATCCTGGTGCCACATAACAATAAAAAATTGGATATTTAGGCAACATGAGGGGGGATTTGTTCCCCTGCCATTTTACAGCCACCAGTGTAAGATTCAGTGTACCTAATGTGGCTTCAACAATCTAAGCCCTTCCCTCCAGTGGTGTGCCTGAGCCAGCTCCTCCGAGCTCCCACTCTGAGCCACAATGTGAGGATCTTCCCAGAGGTTCAATGATGTTGTAATTAAACCTCTCTCTCACGTTGCTTTCATAATGGAAAGCTCCCAGTGTATAAGCCCAGTGGCACACCTGCTGTTAACTGTTCAACACTCTGTCTGGGTATCAATCATTGGCTCAGCTGATTGCCGCTGGGTGTCAAGCACCCTGGAGTACTTTGACAGTAAGCCATTAACTAAATACATCTGACTCTACCTAATTCTGGCCTTTTCCCCACTGCCAACCTCTCATTCTAAAGGAGGGAGTTTAACAAAGCAGTGAATTATTAACCTCACCTCCCAAATAAGCTGTCCATACTTTGGTACAATTCCTGTTTCAAACACACACCTGAAAAGAAGCTTCTGAAAGAAGGAGGAAGCCATTTGCCCTGAAGGGAAACCACTACAACAAAGCAATAAATTGATAATGTTGCCCTCAGCAGTGTTTCTGTAGTACCATATGTGCTCAAACACCCTGTGGGGAGCGACACGGGGGCTCTGAAGCCGAAAATAGGGTAGGTCTCATCTCATAACAAAAGCCACAAACTGGAATCAGATAACAGACAGAAAAAAAACAAGCCATGTACGGATTTAGCCCAGCAATCCAAAACAGATTTCTTTTTTTTTTTTGTACTTAATGTCATGTCTCATGTTCCTGGCTTTACATGCTTTGCTTTGCTGCATCCTCTCTGTTGTTCCATCACAGAGGAACCGGTGTGAAGCACTGATAGCACAACAGGAAGACAACCATGGAGCTGTTACAGGGAAAACGTGACACTTTGGGAGGTTATTGCCTAGAAAACCCATTGTACCCTCTTTTACTTAAGTCAGATGAAGGTATCTGCCATGTGCTTACAAGGCTGAGATCTTACCAATAGTGCACAGAGCTGTTAACATGTTGATCCTCATATACCATTAGCCTATAGTTTTTTGGCTCACTGAAGGGGTGACACTATGGTGCAGTGGGTAGCACTTGTGCCTCATAGCTAGAAGCCACCGGGTGGTGGTGCCTTTCTGTGTGGAGGTTGCATGTTCTCCCCATGTCTGCGTGGGTTCTCTCTGGGTACTCTGGCTTCCTCCCACAACCAAAAACATGCACTAGGGGTTAGGTGAATTGGTCACTCTAAATTGTCCATAAGCATGAATGTGAGCATGAATGGTTGTCTGTCTCTATGTGTCAGCCCTGTGATGAACTGGCGACTCATCCAGGGTGTACCCTGCCTTTGCTCAAGTCAGCTGGGATAGGCTCCAGCATCCCCCCCTGACCCTTGCGAGGATTAAGGGGTAGAAAATGGATGAATGGGCTCACTGAAGGTATTCCAGACATGAATGTTTCAATAGATTTTACTGTATAGGGAGACAATCATAGAATGCATGTACTCTATATTATTGGATAGATTAGGGCTGGGCGATTATATGATCATCATTAGTGATAGTGAAAAATTTCAGGTCGATTACGGTGGTCAACTGTGAGCATATTTATTTGATCAGACATGGCAGAAATGTGTGTTTGAGGTGCTGTCAAACCAATCTTTGAGTGATCCTGCGAAGAGGAGGCAATGACAATGAGATGAGAAGAAAAGTTAGTCAATATCGGTGGTGTGGCAGTGGTTTGGGTATCTCCAAAGTGACGGTGGTCGGTGCCCTCAAAACCCGGCAACACAACAAATCTGTTTAGTCATTTGAAGAAGTACCACCTCAAGTATGAAAATGCGAGTGGACTCTGCACAGCCTACCACTGCTGCTAGCACATGTAGCATTAGCAGTTCAGCCACTGTTATTTTATATTTACTGTATTTACATTTGGTGTACTGTTGAGTGAAAATTGTTTTTGTATTTTTTCTATGTTCATCTTAATTAATTGACTTCTTAATTAATTTATTTCATATGTTAATAAATGTTTAACTAATCTCTAGTTTCCTTAGTTTGCACTGCAAATGCTTTAATACCGGCAGTTTAAAAACAATATAAAAAATCATGATAATAATTGAGATTGGACAATGTAAAAATATATTATGGTAATTTTTTTGCCATATCGCATCAGCCCTAGGCCACAGTACCACTGATATCACCAGTCGGAACAGGTGTTTTGATGCTAATAAGGATATTACTTTCAGGGCAACATTATGGAGTCAAAAACAGCACATGATCATGTTTGGAGAAATAAAGGTGGAACTGCAGGCAGGCAGGGTGTTAGCAGACTTAAGAGTAAGTTAAAGGTGCTGTCTACGATGTTGGTAAACTTGATAGTAGTGAATTGTTTGTGGTGAACCAATATGAATGACTAAACAGGCAACCTGCCAGTCAGCATGGTGTACAATCTCACAGTTGTCAAGCTAGTATGTCTGTTGTTTTTTTATCTGTACCAGATGTTGGAGGAATCTGAAATGCAGGCTGTCTCTTCTCAGTCATCCTGTGGTGAGATAAGGTACAACACAGGTGTCAAACTCATGCCATGGAGGGCCGAGCAGGTGATTTCACTGATTAACTACTGCCCTTAAGTTGAAGGAGTGCTGATAAGTGAAATCACCTGCCCTAACCCTAACCCTAACTGGTTGGAGAGAAAACCTGCAGGGTCTTGGCCCTCCATGGTAGGAGTTTGACATGCCTGAGCTACAGCCTCTAGCTCCATAGTAGCTACTGCTGTGAACGTTTTCAACTCTGCGTGCATGAGCTTGTGAACCAATGAAGTTGTAAGCCGTGTTGACTGGCAGGTCAGCTGTCGAATAATTTACAGTGGACTACTAGCTAGCTACATGGGCTACTAGCTAGTTTGCTAGCATTGTCAACTGCAATTTTAAAGCTAACTAGCTAGCTTAGTAACTCAGTAAAACTTAATTCAATTCAATTCAAATAACTTTATTTGTCCCCAAAGTGCAATTGAGGAAAGTTACTTATGGGAGGATTGCCTAATAAAATCATACTGCAGTGTTGGTAGTGTAAGAAATGGACCATTAACCACCACAAAAACAACAATTGAGCATTTGTCAGGAAAAATTATGTTCTACTAAAGAAGCAGATGCGATACCAGTGGACAAGTTCTGGGGCTGCACAGTGATGTGGAAATTATAATATCACCAAATATAGAAGTTATAATACCGCTGGCAGCCATTGGGGACACCATTCATTTGGCTCTAAGAAGCCCTGGCTCCCATCACTGAAAACACTGAGTGAATACATGTTTGTTGTGAGCTATCAGGCTCTCAAATGTTTTTGCACCATTGTTAAGACATTATGGCAAAGGGGAAGTGGAAGTTCTAGGCTAAAGGTTTTTTAGTTGAAATTTTCACTTTTCTGTCAGATGTATTTTGCTGAAAAAAAAACATTTTTCATATATCTCCAACAAATTGAAACTAGTGCTGTTAGAATCAGTGCAAATAGAAATGCCAAATCATCGAACAATGAGTCAAGCTACTTAACTGTAACATAAGGTGAAGACATGGCTGGTGATTCACAGACATATATAAAGCCCTGTTATAACTCTCCATGAATTATGGACTATTATTTATATACTAAAGGTCCCATGTTGTGAAATCTCATCTTTATTGGATTTTGAAGTTTCTGTAAAATCTGTGATGTACAATCAATTCTCCAAACATCTGACAGAAGGAAAAACAAACCATTTTGAATTTATTTGATTTGTGACATCACAATTCATAACCAATTATAGTCAAGCTAAAATGCATTAGTCCTGCCTCCATGAAACAGTAGATTTCAACATTTTAAAACTTAATTTTAAATTTTAAAGTAAAAATTGTGAAATTCAGCTAGGAGCAACCAAAATACCTGATTTGTTTTTTTTTTTTAATATTTATCTGTTTACACTATCCTTTGACAAGACTACGATCCCTGCTCTTCTGAAATAACAAGTGATTCAACCAATCAGAATGTTTGTCTGATGGGTTGTGCTGAGACCACACAGTGAAGGTAACATATTCTCACTCCCAAGTTGTCATATATTGATGCTTGATCACATCACATGCAGACCATCATCATGATAACAGTCCACGATTGTCGCCACTTTCATGAGGGGTTTTGACTTAAAAGTTACTTTTTGAGTGGTAGAAAAGTGCAGTGGGGGTGAAGTTTCTTCGGGTGTAGGGGTCAGATTAGACACAAGATGTACAAAAACACCTTGTATAAAGAGGGAGTTAATCCCCATGTTTGGTGCTTCACCATAACTACTCCTGCCTCCATGTACTGTACTAGCAAGCTATGGACTTAATGTCCCATGGCAAGGTGCTGGCTTGTGCATTGCATACTGACGAGCTTGGACATTCTGCACATCCATACTTAGGATATGACCAAGCATCAGCATGACAACTTGTTAGTAAGAATGGCAGACACACAAAAAAAAAAACCTAGAAAAAAATCAATTGAACAGACGTTATTATGTGTTCAGACCCGATATAACAAGCACCATATATACCCTTATATACTGTACTATTCATACAATGGGTATGCGACCTCATCTGGCTTAGTTGGAAATGAGTGACAGCATTCAGTGTAATTACTATCTGTCACGGAGCTCAGTTAGGTAAATGGTTGAAGAGATTCACGCAGTTTTAACTGCCTACATCCCGGTGTCTGCCCTGTTTCATCTAATTAACCTCGGGGGTGCAGTGACCAAATTACCTCCGGACTTATCAGACACATCGGGTCACGGCAGCTCTCTTCCGTCTCTTGCACTTGTAACCGACTGGGTTTGGTTAAATAACTCGGACATTAAGTTATAAGGACAGGTTTTAACAACGAGTTTACCAACAAGGTTCGAGCAACCAATAAAAAACTTTAACTGGAACAAGGCACGTTCACAATTCCTTTAAACCAGGAATCAATGTCCACAAGTTCCACCTTAGATACAGTACATCATTTCATCATTAATTTCCAATTATATTGTCATCAATCAATTAAAAAATCAAAACAATAAAAATGGTAACAGTGTAAGGAAAACATCAAAGTAAAACAAGTTTAAAAAGTACAGGAAAAGAAATACCGGTACTAGAATGGCAAGAAAAGTTAAAACAGGTACATGCAACATTAATCCAGAATAATGAGAACACACAAAAAAAGAGTTAGAATGATCACATGCAATATCAATTTAAAAATGTCATAGACAGTAGCAATGTGGACAAATGAGCTACGACAGGAGAAAAGCAATCACTCATTCACTTCTGATCCCACTAAATCCTACAGACTGTACCTTTATAAAATGCACACATCTCACTCTGTAGTGCTTAAACCACAGCTTTTGTCACAGACGTTGTGGTGATTTACTGAGCTAAATTCTTTTCTACAGTCATTTGATGTTACTGTGAATATTTCTAATCTTTAAATAACTGCCACATTTAAAATATTCCTCATAAACAGCTTCTGGGCAAAAGCAAAGCATTATGCTGAAATAAATCTGTCTACTAGGTCTAGAGTTACATTTAAATGCAGGAGATGAAATGCTTGTGTTTGTCTCCACACATACTTTGGCTGATGTTTGCTGGGTAATGACAGGTGGAAGCAAAGATATCGGAACAATTATTCAATGGACGTCACAAACAAGCCGCAAATCCTGCAGCTGAGCCATGGGTCAAGTATGGAAGTGTCAAAAACAGCAGGTCAGTGGCCACTAGGATCTGAATGTACAGTAAACGTGAGTCAGACTCAGATGTTAAAATGGTCAACTTTCGACCACAAAGAAAAACATTTACAGCCTATTTCAACATAAATCAGGGCATGGGTTTCATATGGTTCACGCGACTCACCCCAGCTCCTTCATGCTCTACATCGGAGTTCATTCTGGATCAGAGTGAGCAGACGCTGGTCAGTATTGCGACACCTAAGAGGCTCCTCATTTGAGCTTCAAAGCTGCTCTTTAGAAACCTACAGGTGACGTCACAGAGGGTTTGTTCATGTCTTATATACCGTGTAAGGTTGCAACCTGTATACTTTACATTAGTCGTGTTACAACTCACCTTGACGTGCTCCAACCAAGGGCGTAGGTTTCCTTCAGACATCAGTGTCACATCAAATATTATTTTCTTTATGGTGAATTCTTAACTCGATAATGTGTGCCTTTTATGTATACGTTAATGAAAGGAACAAAAATGAATAAAACAAGTGAATGAAAAGAGGGACAAAATGAAGCTAAAATGAGAAAAGCGGTCAAGAGCTTTAACAAAATACAGAAGGAAATGAATGAAATAACTAACAACATGAACTATGATGAAAATTCTAAATTGAATAATCATCATCGACACCCTCTACCACCTAATTCTTACAAGGGGCAGTGTCATAATATTAACAATGCTCATTGATTACAATAATAGAGAAGAAGGTAAATCTGAAAAATAATTTTAATTAAGAGTGCTGTAAGTACCAATCAATAGGAGAGGAGAATGAATAAATAAATGAAATAAAATGTCTTGAACTGCCGCTCAGGCCGGGGGATGACGCTGCAGTTAAAACAGCAGTGAAATCAGAGTGTGGTCGACAGACGACTAGAGATGCTGTCAGAAAAAAAAACAAGAAAATATCAAGTCAACAAATTTTTGTGGACACTTTTACAAGAGTCTTTAAAGGTGTGCTGGATACAATTTTTTTATATCATACATGAACAATGTGTCTAGAAAGGTGCAGAACTAATGTGTTTTTATGTTCTGGATCAAATAATATGTTGATTAAAAAAACACTTTTAGAGGTCCAAAATAACCATATTTACATTGAGCAGTTGGATGACATATACTACGGTTGGCCAGTAAGGATGTCACAGCCAATAGCATCACTAGGCTGATGTCACATGTCATCAACCTTCCAGTGGTTAATGAATCCTGCAGATAAATGTCTGAGTCTGTCAGTAAATGTTTGTTCTTCTGTTCATCTCAAATCCAACATGATAAATAATGGAACAAGGTCTGAATACATTTCGGCAAGAGTGAGTGCGACACCTAGTGGCCAGGAGTTCACAATTTTATCCTCTTCACCTTTAGCAGACTTCTGTTCCTAACGTTCAAGCTTCAAGATACAGGACAAACACACACAGCTGTGATAAAATAGATCACGCTGTCAAAGCTCTTAGATATGTCTAGTAATTTATATTACTATGAAAAAAACATGAATATGAACACCTGGCAAATAACAATATTGTTGTTTTGGTGAAAAATCTGGAAACACCACATATCCTTAAGCTCACCCACATTTTCATTCCTAACTCATCATCTACTGACTTATGATCAGAGTCCCACAATTAAACACAAAAACATTTTGTTACGATGCTATTTCATTATACATGGGTTTCAGCTCATGGACTGACTGACTGACTGACATATTCGGAGGATGTGGGCATGGTTTGTAAGGTCACTGTCATTAGCCCACATTGCAGATGACTGAGTGAAACAAGGTATTTTAAGTAGCTGTGGGACAGACGGCAGTAGAACTCAGAGCCAGACTGCGAAACAAACACGAAGAGAGATTGACCCACTGAAAGAGTTCGACAAAGACAGGCAGAGCTGAAAGACCTGAGCCACTGGTCTACGGACAGAAGCATGGAGCTTTTACATAGCATGCTGACACTATTTGTATATATTCACCTTAACAAACTCTGAACTATGCCACCCAACGACCCTAGCTGACCATCCCATCGGAAGGTCAAGCATGGACTGCTTGGGTTGTTGGGCTCCGTGGCTGTACTGGCCGGATCCAGAATCAGACGTGTGGCAGTGAGTTTTGCAAATACACACCTTCATCCTCCGACCAGGATAGGGCAAGACGCATCACCCAGGGCTAGTGGAGAACATAACTCAAGTCCTGAACGCACTCAGGGTCCAGACCGGATTAAGTTACGGGGGGTTGTCTTGGTAGCTTAGAGAATAGGCTCAGGGCTAAGCTAACCTAGCCAGGCCCCCTCATAACATGTGGGGTGCTCGTCCAGGAGTTAAAACCATAACACATTTAGAGTAGTATCACACATTTTTCTATACTTAGGATAGCTTGTTTTGATATTTTACGCTGAAAATAATGTAATGTAGATACTACATTACAGACACAGTTCCACCCGAAAGTTGGAACATTCATTCACACTACATAGTTTGTGTTTACTCCTGTAGATAAGAGTCGACCATATTGAGCTGTAGCCATTGGTGTCAATTTTTTTTTAATTGTTAGGTTAATTTCATTTTCTTGACTAGTTTGTTCATTTATGTTAATTTTGATTTTGAGCTTTTTCTAAAATATACAAAATAAGTTAAAATAAGGTAAATCTTCGTTCTCTGTCATCACATTTAAGTGTAGAATACTGTACATTGAAAGATATATGTGGATTCATATAGCGTGCAGTACATAATGCAGCTAAATGACTACTGTCATCAATAATATTGTAATATTTTTGGTATTGTGATTGTTTTCTTTACTTTTGCTCTTTTTTGTTGGACCCTCCATTCTCCTAGTTTTTTTCTATCCTTCATTTTCCTTTTCTTTTCCTTGTCACTCATTCATTGAGGATTCCTCAGGTCAAACAGTACTGAGCACATATTTTTACAGCTTTTATTTTGTGTCACAAACTTGATCTAATTCTCAAAACCCAATAAAGGTGGGTTTTCATAGTATTGGACCTTTAATTCATTAGGGGGTTTAGTTCAAAAGCCACACAACCTGCTGAACTCCTCAATCTGGAGCACGCCTTGTAAATCCACTTTTAAACTGGAGGACTCGTCCCCAATAGGGGTAATTATTTTTTTGCAGCACTGTGCTTCTTCAGGCCCCAGCGACTGCGAAGGCCAGACTGCTTTCATGTCTAACCAAATGTACGTTTTCTTTTTGTTTTGTTTTCTTCATTTCATATGATTCAGATTTTTAAAAAAGTATCCCTAAAACAAACTCTTGGCTAAATTGGATCTTTCAGTAGTGCTTCTTGTCTTGTGCATATTGGACATTATGTCTTCGTGAATGTGTTTCTTATTTTAGTGAGCATCTCTGAATGCAAAGTTAAAAAAGTACAATTTAAATTGATAGGTTCCATCTGCAATGTTTTCCAGCGGCAAAACAAATAAAATATATTGTGAGGTAAAATGTTTCCAAGGTTTTTTTGGACATTAAAAGTTACACTACCAGTCAAAGGTTTGTACACACCTTCTCTTCCAGGGGTTTTTCTTATTTTTGTATATTATTTTCAACATTATTCATTAATACTGAAGACATCTGATACCAGCACACAGTGGATTTACTACATACAGTATAATAAATCCTGATGCAATTCTAGTTGTATGACTAATAAAATATTTAAACACTGGACCACTGGAGCACTTACACAGACATGATTTACTATCATTTATTCTTTTCTTTTAGCTCTATTTTTCCAGTAAATGGTGAACATTACATCATTCCCTCATTGATGCAATTTTAAGAAAGTGGGAATTAAAAGTCTGATTTCTCCAAATGAGAAAAAAACTTATTTGCATTTGGAATAGCAGGAAGTACACTCTGCCGTTTGAACTCAAGCAGAGTGCATTCTGCCTGCAGCACTCTCTCAGTTCCCAATCTCTGCATTTGAATAAATCATAGTAAGAACACATCTGGTTCCTTAGAGAGGGAAGTGAAGAATGAGAGAGAGAGAGCTATGTCAGAGGGAATAAAAAGGCTGTAGTGAGTGATAAAATAGCAAAAGGAGTAGGGGGTAGGGAGAGAAATATAAGGAAATAAGCAGAGGAGGAGAACAGGTGGCTTGTCGTGAGGACGGTCCGCTTCTCATTCCTGCATTTCCACTGGAATCCTTTTAAAATTGCATCCTCTTGAGCAGAAAATTGACTCCCGATTCAGAGAGCATCCTACACAACAGATGAGTGGAAAACGTAAACAGGGATGACACAGTTCCATAATGTGGCCAATGTGTGCACTCACACAACGAGGCTGAGACCATGAACGATCTATTTTCTCGATGTGATTACCTGTCTTTGGCCATTCTACTAGAAGCCCCCTTTAATGAATGTACAAAACAACATGGACGTATTCCTGATGCTCAGCTGCAGGATTGTTTTTTTTTTTCTTCTTACCATCCTCATTTCACTTTCTAGATGAACTAAATATCACATTGGAAATGTAAAGGTATGATATTAGCCAAATTTATGAACATAGAAAGGAAAGTCTAAGATTAACTTTAACCCTTTAGCACAAGGGTCTGCAACCTGTGGCTCCTGTGGATTTGTCCTGTGATGAAAGTAACATAATACATCAGACTGAACTAAAAAAGCACTTAATCAGCCAAAATAATAAAAAAGGAATTTAAAAAGAAAAAAAGAAAAATATCCACACAATAGACAGAAAAAACAAAAATATGAACAAAAATATGCAAAAATGATGAACACGATTAGGACAAAACTGAACACATTACACCACAACGTAAACAAAATAATACAGAAACCGTTTTTAAAAAATAAAAAAAAAACCCTACATAATCTATAAAATGAACAGAAATGATTAAACACAGTTACATGATCTTCATGCGTGGATATGTGAAATAATTACGCTCAAATATTAAGTACGTATATCACCAAATGCACATGGGTTTGGATTCTTTTTTGCGGAGAGAGTGGGTTGACAACTGCAAATGCATGAGTTTTATTCAGGGAAACCGTTTTCTGAGAAGTACTTCTGGTCTTCTACACCTTGGAGGAAGATAGAGCTCTTTTTAGGGCCACAGAGTGGTGGATTTACCCTTTACCAGTGACTCAGAGTCAGGAGCAGAGTCAATTCTTTACCCATGAGAAGATGGATGACCAGCTGAAGAATTAGTTATTTTGTAATACAGTGAAAAAAACATGTAAATAAAATGTGATCCAATGTATTATTTGTGTCCAGGAGGTTTAAATCTCAAATCTCAGATTGGCTCCACATTTGTGCACACATTTATGCATAAGGAGCAACCAAACGAAACTGCCTCATATATTCAGACATACATATAAACATTGAATTGAACTGAAGGAACATAATTTTTATCTATTAGGAAAATTCATTTGGTTAGCTCATAAGTAATCTACTGTCATCACCTTAAATTATGCTAGTCAGGATAAAATACATGACGTTATTATTCATTCCCTCACAGTCCAGATCATGGTAGACCCCCACAGCTCAGGATGATGCAAGAATAAAGTGCAATGACCTTGGTGGCCAATGGTCAAAGATGCTGTGACCTCATGTCTCTTCATTCTTTTGACCAGATTTGAAGAAATTCAGTTGAAGGAAAAGACACTGCAACACTCATACACTCAGAAGTGAGCTGGGTTAGACTTTGGTGGCCAAAGGACAAAGGTCAAGGTTGCATTAATAACTGGTTACAACTGAGAAAACTACATGAACATTAATATGCAACCATAGTGGATGTATCTGTCTGAATTGATGGTTCTTGATGAATATTATGATAGGTCATTTCAGTGATATACAGTGGGATGAAAAAGTTTAGGCAACCCTAACAATTTATATTATTTTCATTTATAAATCAGTAGGTGTTTGGATCAGCAATTTCATTTTGATCCATCAAATAACTGATGGACACAGTAATATTTCAGCAGTGAAATGAGGTTTATTGGATGAACAGAAAATGTACAATATGCATCAAAACAAAATTAGACAGATAAATTTGGGCACCCTTGTCATTTTGTCGATTTGAAAATCTGTAACTACTTAGCACTGATTAGTTGGAACACAAAATTGGTTTTGTGAGCTTGTTAAGCCTTGAACTTGATAGACAATTGATAGACAATTTTGGGAGTGACTTGACATTTTCTGTTGCGGTCTGAGCTTAGAAAATATCTGTCGTCCCGCATTGAGACGGCCGCTAAAAGACGGCATTTGTTATGATGCGACTTGTAAAGCCATCAGGGATTGCTTGTTTGCAAATGTTGAACACAAATCCAGCAATAGATGCATGGAAAGGTTGATTTTAACTTAACCAACAAATAAGCTGTATTAAATTAATGCCAATCATCAATTTTCTCTAATAAATTTCCCCACTGACAGATGGCATCAAGAACCACTTCATATTCAGAGAACAATATCAAAATGTCATAGGTTATGGCTCTAACATTACATTTCTACAGCAAATAACAGATGGTGCAATTGTTTTTTCCAAAGCTGTGAATGTGTGGTCACTGCCCCCATTTTAACACATTAGTTAACGTTTGTAACATTAACTACATGTATATGAATTCCAACATAGTTATTTAAGAGAGATACCCTCTATAATTAAACTTTAAACCTAAATTAACCTTAAACCTAAAACACAGTTGGCCTATGTCCTGCTTTTTCATTTGCATTTGAGTTTTTAAGCTTCAGAATATAATTAGATATTCAGCATGAGACATATTTACTGCCATGCAGCCTGCAGAAATGAATCCAACACATTTGGAAACGACTGTCCATAAAAAGAGTCAGAGAGAAAATCACGCAGGGTTAACGTCTCCTGTTCTGTTTTTATCACCGCCCATATGTGCAATGATCGTAACAAGGCTGAATTTGTCGTACGTGGCACATTTACTCACACAAGACTCCAACGATGTGTTGACAGTTCTGGAAAAACCTGACAAAGAGGCATTTGTCCACAACATTCACAGGAGCAGCGACATGTTTTCAACAGCTGCAGGAGCCGTGAGCCAAGCAGCCACCGACGTGTTTGGCTGACGGTCACCGGTTAAAAACACAAAAACTGCAAGGAGTCGGTATCATCATCGGTGTGCTTGGAAGACAACTGTAATCAGAGCAAAAAAGACAAACTGAGCGCTTCGGGAAGATGAATTCCAAAATCAAACCCACCAACTTGTGAGCCAACAACTATTTGAGTCTTGGCTAAATAAAGCAGACAGCTGCTTACCGGGCCTGCCACGAAATCCTTTATAAACAGTTTTAACACTCAAAATCACTGGCTTCAATTCATTCAGCTGGAAATGGAAAAGCTCTTTAGCTGATATACAGCCCTCCGATTATTAAAGGTAATTACATTATGCAACCTGAAATAGACGTTTCCACACACTTGATGCTGAAAAGAAACAGAGCAGAGAAGTCGATTAAGTGTTTCAGCCAGACGCAACATGTACGGCCTGATTAAGGTCGCAGTCAGACTACATGATAATTTGGTATGTTAAAGTGATCAGTGTTATCACATTAGTCGATGGTTGAGTCATGAAGGAGTACAGTTTCATAGCTGAGCGACAGGTCAGCACTCACTCCCTGATTAAGAAGAAAATGGAAAGTAGAACGATGTATGTAAATACATGTCATATTCAGAGATTTAGAGTCTATGAGTCTATGTCTACAGTATTTACTGTACTGTGACTAGAACAAGGATGGAGACGGCAGCTTCAGATATGTTTGAGCTGCGCATATTATTTATTATTTAACCATTACCCACACTGTAATGGTTAAATAAAACAAAATCCAAATTAAGAAAATCTTTAATAAATTTTTAGAAAGTTTCTGGACCAAAAACTTTCTTTGTACAGATTGTAAACATGTTTATTACCATAGCTGGGTTGTGCTCAAGTACATTAATCCTTCACATGTACTTGAGTAGTTTTTCCCATAAAATGTACTTCATAGAGCAGTTGAGTTGCAGAATACTTTTTATTCTCGGGCAGTTACATTTGTGATGAAAAAATGTACTTCTACTCAGTTACATTTTGCGCCACCTCAATGAAGATGAGTGAAAAAGATTGAATTTAGAAAGGCTCAAAGTAATCAGTTAAATTAAATAAAGCACATTAGTTAAATTAGAAACATGAACTAACAAAATGAGCAAATATTTAACAAAATCAACAAGTAAAATGAACAAAACTTAACAGTCAAGAAAATTTCACAAAATAAGAAACAATCAATCATCAAGTAAATTAACAAAAATGAACAATACGGTGGTCCCTCCTTTATTGCGGGGTTTACGTTCTGAAAATAATCAGTGATAGGCGAAATCCGTGAAGTAGATTCCTATAGAAAAACTCGCTCAACAAATGCAACCCCGGAACGGATTGAATTTGTTAGCCAGGGCACCACCGTATTTGTTTTAAGGCTGTAAAACCCCTCCCACACACTTTATACAATAATCTCAGACAGGCATTAACATTTTCTCACATTTATCTCTATTTAAACACTCTCAAAATTCAAACCTTCGTAGATTTTAACGATCAACCTATGAAGCTGGACACATAAATTATTAATAGTGACTCACGCATCGCACTTCCTCTGAACACTCCTCTTCATCCTGGCGTTGCTCTGCCGTAGCGTCTTTTTCCAATGAAGGCCTTCGTCAATATTGTGGGTTTTTGTCGGAGAGAAAACCTGCAAACATACAGCACTTCAGAGTCACACTGCTAGCAATCAAACATTTGTGCAAGTTTGGTGAGCTGAACGCATTCTGTACTGTACAGGAAAACGCAGCAGAGGAGATTGATTGACAATGGCCTTAGACAATCAGGACACAGAACACAATGCGCGGGTTCTCTTTTATCCAATCAGGACACAGAACACAATGCACTTTCACATGCTGTAAAAAAAATCCATGAACATTGCACTAAAAAATCCACAAAACAGCGAGACCGCGAAAGGTGAACCGCGATATAGCGAGGGACCACTGTATAATAAAAAAAATTGGACAAAAGGTCAAACCATAAGCAACCATATGAGCAAACATGTTCAAAATAATGAAAAGGGTAAAAAAAAGAACAAAAAACAAAATAAACATTAAAAATTGAAAAACTGTAAATTAGTAAAAGTGAACAAATCAAACAACAAGTTAAAATCAACCAAATATGATCAAAAACATAATCATGGAAATAAAGTAAAATGACCAGAATACTGTACCTGTCTGAAAGAAGTTTGCTAGGTTGTAATAAAGTGCTTTTCCTTTTCCTTAAGACTTTAGAATGATAAAGTAACAAAACTTACACATCACTGTTTATTACTGCTGTAAAGTCAGTCATTTTGATATGGGATTCTATAAGGACTGAGTCAGTTTTGGATCCAGCTCCCAGTGGATACAGACTGCCCTACATTTAAAACATTTTTTCATCTGTCACTTTTATGAAGCACCTGTCACAACCAGTGAGCAATGACTGCAGCTGTATAATGAGGCCAATACGGGAGTTACTAGTAATATGGCTATTGTAATAAAGTTGTAATACTGCTGTTGGCCACTGGGGCACCGCACACTGGATTCCAAGAAGTCCTGAATCCTATAGGGCTACATTACACTTCTCTCTGAAAATACGAAGTGAATAAATTTAATAAGTACTTACACGTACAACAGTGGCAAATTACTTTGTTCTGCAATGTTTGGTGAAGTTTAAATAAGTCAGTAAGATAGTGGTTAGCATTAGCTTACCAATAAGACCCCTGACCATGGAAGCCCCTGACATACTACGCTTTCGTAGCTCCACTGCCATTCGTCCAAATACAGGTACATCTTATTTTTGTTTACAAAATGTTATCCAGAACGTGACAACTCAAAACAGTCTCAAATCGGCTATTCAGAAACCATTGGGTGTTTGGAAACCAATGGTTTACTTTGTCTACTAATATATACAGTCTGTGGTTGCAACCAATTGAGAGGAAAAAATCCGGGCAAACAACAATCCTAAATCCCTCATAGTGGCATACAGCTCACTGTAGTTTGGTTAAATGAAAACTAAAGTGTAAAAATATGAAGATAAAGCAAACTCCAATAGAGTCTGGGCCCAGCCCATAAACTGTATATATAAGTGGACAAAGTGACCGTGACATCACTCAGTAGTTTCTGAAGGG
>JAQQAE010007066.1:0-12984 GCA_029823295.1 Pseudamia nigra
GCAGAGGATAGGGTGAGATGGAGGCAGATGATTCGCTGTGGCGACCCCTGAAGGGAACAGCCGAGAGGAAAAGAAGAAGTGTAGGGGTTTGTGTGTTACATATTTCATTCTGTTGTCATCATTTCAATTCCCTTGTCAGTGCTTTGGCATCCAATATGCCCACACAGTTTATCCATAGCACCATGACAACTAACTAACTCATCAATCATTGTTCGTCTCTGCACATGCTTTCAATAAGAAGTGTGAGTTGCAAGATGCTCATCATGTCAGCATGGCTCCACTCCACAACCCGAAATGTCAGATGCCAACACTTTGTAAAGGGAATCGAAATGCTCTGAATTAAGCAACATCCATTGACAACATCTATGTTTGCCAAAATAGTGTTGGCTTGTGGTTTTAAGAAACACTTACAGAAACCCACAGGCAAACTGAGCTGATATCGAAACCAACCCAAAAAATTTATGTCAAACAAAAAATAGAAGTCCGATAAACTTAATCCAGTACGTGACATATACAAATAGAGCAGTGTATGAAATATAGGTGGTCTGGGTGTCTTTGGCCACCCTATTAACACCCAGAAACATGTAAAACATCACATTTTCAATCCAGTTAGATTAATGATTTAAGGTGCACAGGTCAGTCCCAAAGAAGCAGGATTACAAATCTGAACGCACGCTAACCTGTTCTGAAAACAGAAAAAAATACCTCTAAAAAACATGTTCTATAGTAAAACCTTCAACAGTGAATGTTGCCTTTTTATATTCTGTCATGTGTTTACATTTCAGAGAGATTGTAAACTCATAAAATGTGTTTTCACTCACAAACAAGCACAAAGTACACAGCAGGATAGAAAGTGATTGTTGTGTTTTTAGGAAAAACTGAAATTATCTGATGTTATTTTTGGCTCAAACATCATCGCTAGAAGCAAATGTTCATGGCTCAGACTGTGCTCTCATCATTAACATATCAGAACATCAATGCCATGAGCGAGAATTAATTACACACATATTACACAGAACACATGCATATACAACAGAAAATAGATGAGCATTTTGAACTTAGCAATCTGGAAAAAATATCGAAATTTCAAATTAGATTAAATGCATGGGTTGATTCATCATGATTCATCATGGCTGACTGCCATGAATCCACTATGATGAATTAAATAGAACCTCTTTAAAGTTCTTGTTCAAAGAAATACCACCACCTATTCAAAAAGTTGACAGGACAGAGATCTTTCATGGTCAATAACTGTGGAAAGTATCAAGTAAATTGGTTCCAACACTTTTGAGCCATTATGTATTTTCATATAATGCACAAAAATAGACAGAAAGGAGATATTATAGTGGTTATTAGCCATGGCAAGTTTCATGTAAACCAGTTCAGCCACTTTCAAGCCATCATGTCAATAATAACGTTCCATCCTATATCAAAGACCTCTTTGTTCCCTATAAACCAATTAGAATTCTTTGCACTTGGAGTGCAGGCCTACTCATGGTTCCCTGAATCTCCAAAAGACTGGGAGGCAGAGCCTTCAGTTACCAAGCTCCTTTCCTGTGGAACCAACTCCCAGTCTGGGACAGGGATGCAGACACACTCTGTACTGTTAGGTTTTCCCTTGTCCTTTAACAAAAACACAGTTCATTAGTGAGAGGAAGGAGAGCCAGGCCTTTAAAACTAGACTTAAAACTTTCCTTTTTGACAAAGCATATAGTCAGGGTTAGGTCAGGTGACCCTGAACCCTCACTTAGTTCTGCTGCATAGTCCTTGGCTGCTTTGGGAATCTCTCTCACTGTCTCCCATTCTTTCTCTCTCACTGTCTCCGTCTCTCTCCCTCGCTATCCCTGCACTTAATTTCATGTCATCCATGCTGTGTTACTAACTTTGTGTCTTTGCTGAAGTTTTGTGCTTTCTCCCCCTCTGTTCTCTCTCTTTCTATCCTTCTAGCTGGTCTCTCTGGCTCTGGAGTTATTCTATATGTTCTTGACATATGGTTGCTGGTCATGGACCGGTTCAGTGTCTGTCAGTTTCATCCAGTGTCTGTGTTGTTTGTTGCTTTATCTCTACTCTCTTCTTTTTGTCTCTCCTCTATCCACTAACACCAACCAGTCGAAACAAATGGCCACATATCCAGAGCCCTGATTTATGCTGGAAGTTTGTCTCTTCCTTGTATGGACATTTCTTGAGAAGATGCAATGTTTATGGAAAACTTTTTTAAAACCAGTAAAAAAATTATTTGCTTTCATTTCTGTGTGGACAAGACCTAAGTCAGGAACAACCATAGCAAGTTTGAAGTAAACTGGTTCCACCATTTTCAAGCTACAGTACCATGTTGACTTGCCATGCATGCACACGGAGGACTCAGACATGGACACAGGTTTGTGAAGCACACATTCTCATTCTTCAGCAAATAATACAAAGTTCTAGCCTGCATGAGCAAGTTTCAGTGGCCTGTTACACTTTCTATTGTGTACTGTTTATATAAGAGTTACCTGGGTTAATGTATTCACACATTCCTATATGTTTGAATATATGTGCAGTACATTTTTGTATAACCTGATATTAATTTAAAACCAGCTTGACTTTTTTGTAGCATCTTCATGATGTGATAAAAGAAGCAGACTTTATCTCTGGGTGATCCTTATGCCCGGTACATGACCCAGTAGAGTAACCTGGAGGAAGATGGCCCCAAGTATCCTCCAAATGATAATGAAGCCTGCCCTGAAACATATGCTCAATTCAATTTATAAACAAAACTGCGATTTAAATCCAGTCCATGAAAATCACAGCATCAGAAACATATGAAGTACACAGTGGGCTACAGAAAATGGATGAGGGCTCTTCTAAGGGTAAATCAGATTATTGTGTAAGAAGACTTAACATCCTGTAGGCATGACAAAATTCAATGATATTTGGTAACTCAGCCAAAATGTAGGTTAATGTCCATGAAAATGTCCTGACCTACATCTCTGCTGATGTTTTCTTCAAAGGGACATTCTGCTTCAGAGCCATTTATTGTTTTATTTAAAATCCACTGCCAGACAAATGCCTATAGAGACAGAGCATCATGTGAGAAGTGGTGAACTGATACAATGCCGTTTTTGAGGCTATAAGGTGAGCATAATGTTTGGATTTTGTGCAAAGAGAGACAATGTGAAATCCCTCAGGCTGACCAAAGAAGAATACAACAAAATCCACAAAATCATGTGGCTGGTTCACAAAGGTGCCACATTTGTTTGAAGGAAACTCTCTGAACCTTCGTTTGAATGACAAGTTCAGATATGCACCACAAAAGGAAAAATGAAAATCTTCTCCATGTGCATTCTTCACAAGTACTTAGACCATCAATGCAGACCAAAATCATCTGAAACACAAATACACACATGCATAGCATTTTTAAGAATAAGAGAATATGTTTAATCATATAAAAAGATAAGATGTTCATCTTCTTCTTCTGATTGTACGGTCGTATATACATCTGTCTGAACATCGAGCTCTGTATGTCCAAAGTCCCTGGACTCAAATTAAACAAACCAAATTAATAATTGCAAAAACCTATTTTTTGACCTATAGATAGAAGCATAAAATTTGAACATGTGATAGATGAGACCCCAGGAAAGATCTTGCTCATCAGCTGACCTTGGTATTGAAGACTGATACAGTCTGAAATCATTGCACTTTGACCCACATACATTTCTGGCTATGTGGTTCGGTTGGAAGTGTCATATATGCCTGGATTATAGACTATGCTGATTCCAAATATGCTGATTCCAAATATGCTGTGACCATGGCCTTGACCTGTGTGAAAGGTCAAGGTCAATTTTGAAACTGGATAGGGGGTGTGGACTATAGAGACCAAAATCTCCATTTATCATTTCTCTCCTCTTTGGCTCTTTGATGCTCAATTGTGACCAGAGATTGATCTCGCTGGGCTATCTTGAAGGATATCTAAGTTCCTTAAGATGCACATAGAGGAGCAAGGACCATGGAGAAAACAGGCTGCACTGAGGAGGCATAACTGATGAAACACAGGAAACATTTGGAGAACATGTAAGATGAGGTTCTACTGGTCTCTCAATTACTGATTTGTACTTTTATTCTAGAGTGATACTATAATGTTACCAAGCAAAATAAGATTGTGGTAGAGAGGAAAATATAGCTCTAAATTAATAAAACAAAGAGTCAGGAGGGGGATTTAAAATTAGAACTGCGTTCTGAAATGGAATTCAAGGACCATCACACATGCAAAGTTGAACCCTCAGTTCATTATGATCTGTTACATTATTGGAGCCCTAACATTGGCAGAAATGTCATCTCTTGCTGACTAAGTATCTTCTCTGTGTATACCGGTGTGTTTTTCAGTCACTGGAATCGTGTTATTTTTTTTTCTTTCATACCATGTTCCTTCCTCCCTCTGATTCTGTTTATTAGTGTCTTTCTCTGTTTCCCGTATTTGTTCATTACTTAAAGCTTTGTGATTGATGGTGGGTGTCACCAACAAGCAAATCCTCACATCTGGATCTGCAGAACTCTGTGTGCACCCATAAACAAAATACACACTTAAGTGCACACCTACAAGTTTATAAGTCCACAGATGAATGCACATGCTCTTCACAGTCACAAAAACATGCAGATCATAAAGTTGACATACTGAGAACTTTTCCAACATACACTCGGTGTGTCTTCATTTATTACCATGACAATGATCAATAACATTCCCACCCTTTTATTCTGCGAAAAGCCCCAAAGTCAATCATGCACATATGCAAGATCAGTGGAGTCATGAAGCCATTTACAGTGTGATGCAATCACATTTTGTTCATCACTGCTAATAATCCACCATCTTTTTCAGTTTACAATATTATGTTGCCACAATCAAGGCACAAACTGTGACTTCCGTTTCCCCACTTTGTCAGTTGTCAGGTTGGTTTAAAAGATGGCTACACTGATGATAATAATAGCGCTAAGAAAAGCTACTCTTCTTTGTTAGCAACAGTTCCAACTTCTATCGTTTCTCAAAAATCCACAAACAAAAACACAAACATAAGAGATCACATCATGTACCCATTCTTTACTACTAACAATTCATAAAAGAACTGATAACTAATACTATATTGTTCCATTGCAACAGAATTGTGTCACAACAAAAACTGCTATTTCCCTCATTAAGTGTTCAAAGTATTTCTGTTTTTTCTGCTGATCTCTATGTCTACACTTTTTACTTCAAAGAGATTTGTAAAGTACTGATAGGAAATTCAGTCTAATTGATTGTAATCAAATATACAACCTCATATCAGAAAAGTTTGGACAGTATGGAATTCAGTCCCTCCTGTCATGCCCAAAATAATCTATTCGAACGTTAGGTACAGTGTTGTACCAACCAGAATGGATTTAAAAAAAAAAAAACAATGAAAACATTTTCAAAATATTTCATCAGTTTTGGACAGCAGACCAAACTGTAACATTGTGCATTGTTCAAGCTTACATTTCAGATTTTTGCCACCCATAGATGGTTTTATGCTTTTTTTGCACTGTTTTGCTCAGTTCTACATATTCAAAGTAGCTTTCTTGTGATGTCATTGCACAAGATGCCAAGAGGGACTATGGGTGCAAAGGTGAGGCCATAAGCATGATGTAAAACCATGCAGATCACTAATAAATTAATCCTAAATCACCACTGCATAAGTACATATGGGTAATCGTGACATTTCGATAAACCAATGCCACACAGAGACTCCAGTCATTTCTATCTTGATAAATGCCATGGATTTTAGGCTTAGACCACTGTAGTCTCACCTCAAAACATCTTAAAATTACATTTTACTTTGAAAGTTATAACTCAGCAGTCATACATTTCCTCCATTGCCATTGTTACCTTGCTCATAACACCCTTTGCTCTGATGTCTGCCTCAGCCCAACCACCCGGGCTGAAACAGACCCGTATAAGAAGGGGAAAAGCAATGAGATAGTGCTAAAGTGAGCCAAGTGGAACCAAATCTAGTCAAGCTGAAGAAATACTGGCAGAGGGAAAAGCCCCTGAACATTACATTTGCATTTGTGAAATTAAAACTAAACTGAAATCAATGCAGAACCACCAAACTGAATGAAATCGAATAAACACCTTAAAACAAAAAATATACAGTATATAATGTAATTTTTGTTAGAGTAGCTCTAGTTCAGTCAAACCTAAGGTACCAGGGCTTTAAGTGGAACATTTGAAACTCACACTGAATTAGGTTCGTAGTGTCTGGAGTGGAAAGGAAAGTACAATGGAAAAATAACCTACGCTGGCCAAAAATTCACTCATCTCCAGGAATTTTAACCTTTTGACCCTGCCACACCTCAGTCTGCAAGTGGAGCAGACTGGCCCGAGGGTGCTGACCCACAGAACCACAGACTACAAACTGACACAGTGGACTAATCAATAACCTTGTGTGGGATAAACATTAGGACAGCATCATTACACTAATAGATTACAATGGCCCCAAATCCCGCTGCACCATTACTCTCTGTGACTGACACACCAAGCACCAAATCAGTCCCGTACACCCACAGACCACATGTAGTTGACATATGTGACGTTAAGCAGACATCAGCCATGGCCAGGTGGAGTCAGAGTGCAGAGGAGATGAGCTCATCTGGGAAACTCATACTTGACAGCTACGAGACATCTTGACTTAGCAGAAAACAACTATTAAAGCAAAAAAAAAAAAGCATTTTGTGGTATTTGACGAATGATTGAAATAACACAACCTTTGTTTAAGTCGCCACCCAGGCATACAATGAAACAGCCCAACATGAGGATCGTTCAAACTTACTAGTGCAAATCAGAGTATTAAGCAACACTCGTAGTCAAGGGACTCAACAAAGTTGTCTTTCTCAGCAGTCATGAGCTATTATTTTTGCTGGGGACTCCGAGAATCCATGACAACACTAACAACTTGTTGTGGTAGAGCTGGATTCAATCCATCAGAAAAAAACTGAAAGTAGCGAGAGGCAGGAATAAAAAGCAAAGATAAAGAGGCATAAAATGAGAGGGTGGAGTAGTCAGTGTGTCAAACACCTACAGTGAACTGCACTGAGTTGACCTGATTCCCTAACCCAGTATCAAAACTGTGTTGTTATTATAAACAGATTGTACTCCAGTGAATTAGTGTTATGGTTACACATCAGTATGCCAGTAGCTGTTAAGATAACAAATAACAATTGGCAAAACTTCTTATTTAGTACTTGTCTCGTCATTTTCCTTGCCTCAAATCTACTACATTAATACTGAAGTGTTGTCTTGTGCAGAAGAACAGTGGGTATAGATTAAACAGCCTTATTGGTGCTACTACAACTACTGTACTAATCATCATTATGGTGAGACACAAGTAAAAAATATGACAGTCCATTATTTAAGAAATGAAGGTGAGCAAATCTGAAAAATATCTAGAAACTTTGACCCAGTGCAGTCACACAAGTGCTTTAAATTGGCCATATCTGGATGGTACGGTAATTCAAACAAACTTATCCTTTGCAGTAGAGGTACCTCTTGGTCCTCAATTTCCTAGGATGGTCCTCACGAGAGCCAGTTTCACCATAGTGTTTTAGTAGAATCAAGGATCTCTGGGGTATTTCGAATTGAAATTTAAAATGCACATAGTTCAAACAGTACATTGATTGTGTCATTTTGTCGTTGTTCTTATATTAGCGATTCCTTTTTTCTGACACGTTAGTAAGAGTGAGTATTTTTACCTTGCTGACATATTTCACCTACATCTGCAGTCTTAAAAAAGGACAGGTCATCACACGTCAAATGACGCTCTGAGGAAGACTGCAGATGTAGTCAAAACACGTCAGAAAAGTAAAAACACTAATTCTTACTAATTTCACCTTAAAAGAAATTGCTAACATAATATACTGTAGTTCAAACATACTGTCATACTGTCTTCTATGTATAAGCTTATTTTTTCTTTGAAAAGTGAAAAGAATAAGGTTCAATTTCAAATTCAATACCTTTATTTGTTCCTAATGTGGCTATTTGGTGTGCATGTGTGAGGAGCATAAAAACATCCAACATGGCTGTCACATAATATTCAAATTAAGTAAGAACACTAAACACATTAAAGCAGATATTTCAAGATGTAACCAATGGTAATAATAAATAACTAGTTAAAACTCATAAAATCATAATCCTGGTCATAATTAAAATCATAAAATTTCAAATAATAAGGGTCCTCGGAAGAGTCATATGATATTGCTGTGACATGACTTGTCAACTGTTCTTTTTCAGGTTTTCCATCATGTGATCCTTCCGAGGAACGTTACAGAAAGTAACCAAAACATGTCAAGGTAAACCAAAACCTTAATCTTTTCACTGTCTGATCAAAAGAAAAATAGACCACTGCCTGGTACCAGCGGCGCAGAGTGCATTGAGGACACATGACCATGTAGAAGTGTATAGTACATACTGCAACAGTTACATTTAATATGATGGATAAATGCAATGTCCATCATTCCTTAAAACAACATAGTTTGTGTGTATCTCTGCATATTTGAAAAATAAATATTAATAAAAAGAACAAGAAAAAAACAAAAATGAAAGCATGTTTCACTGCATTTACTGTGATCATTTGAACAGTCCCAACATTAACTCAGTAATTTAGGCATTTTTACAATGCCAATCCACACTGTGCCTAAGTGCATTTCACTCCTAAAATGTGGATTTGAGTAATGTGAGTACAACTGAACCAGCACTGTTCCCTGGCCCTGGCATGGTTGGAAAAGGTGAACCACGGCACGGCTGAGCTGCATAAAAGTCACACAAAATATTCAACACCAGAATTTATGTAATTTTTTAAAAATCATAGTTCTCGGAGTCACTTAGCTATATTTTTACATAAATCACCTACAGTACCTCCTGGCTCAAAGAGCGGGCAGGTGGACTAGATGAGAGTATATCAAGCCTGGAAATCTTATTTATGATGATGGAGACAGAATACCATCACACTGATGAGTATTAAATGGAATGGCGCACAGATCTCTGATTGGTTTGTTTTACATGTACAGTATACATAGGTGCCTCGGATACCGACGATAATCCGTTCCGGCGTCACGGCCTGTATCCGAATCAGTTGTTATCCGATGCAACTTTGCTAGCGCTAGCTAGCTGCTAGCTTTAATAGCACTAGCTAGCCGCTAGCTTTGTTAGCGCTAGCGGCTAGCGCTCTGACTTCCGGGTCATTCTCTTCGAGACCCGCAAGTGATGCATAAGTGACCCGCTAGCTTCCCTAGCACTAGCGGCTAGCGTTAGCAGCTAGCGCTTTGACTTCCGGGTCATTCTTGTCGTCACCTGGAAGTGACGCAGATGTGACCCGGGCGTTGTTGTCTGGATAATTCGTTGTTATCAGGTTCAATTTTTTTGCAGTTTTTTTCGTCAGTATCTGAATTTTTTGTTGTCAGAACGGGTCGTTGTCCGAGGTTCCACTGTATTATCAATCAATCAATCAAACTTTATTTATATAGTACTTTACAACAACAACAAAGCTGAACCAAAGTGCTGTACATTCAGACTACAAACAAAAATAAGGGAGAGAAGGGGAACAGAAATTTCCTCCTGCCGGATCCGCTGTGCTAGACAATGCGCGCCATGCAGAATCAATCCCACCTGATAAGTAAGTACCGTAGATAAAATCCAGGTGACTAGACGATCCGCCAGGCACATAGCGGGTTGTCACATTGACAGGATAATGAACCTGACCTGGCCACACACCCCCACCTTTAGATTTTGCACATTAGACATCCAAATCCAAAATAGGGCCCATCTTCATTTTTCATTTGGACTGAGACAAGGGAGCTGCAGAAGAACGATTTGTATTTCAAATTCTGATGTTTCACTGTGATTTTGGCTCTTGCAGCTTTACTGGGACCTATGTAGCTAATGTCACAGTTCATTATTTGCTTACTGTGAGTCATATCGTCATCGTAATAATGAACAATGAACCGTGCAGGCCTGCCTCATTTGAACTTCAGACTGTTTCTTGTGTTGTCATAGAGTAGCTTCTGTCTCCTCCCTGTGTACGTACGTCTTAATTTTCTTCTGTGTGGCCTGAACTAGACTGTTCCTCTTCTGTTTTTCTGATGTGTTGCACAAACTCGTCAAGACAATTGTGGTTTTGAACAGATGAATGATATTAATCTGATTTAAGTGTTCTTTCTCATAAAATGAGCACAAATATGAACCATAAATCCCTTTTCTTCTGTGATATTACAGGTTCCCACATACTATGATTTTGTCCATAATAATAAAAGTGATTGGGATGACAAAAATACTGCAAGCTTCATATTTTCACTTCTCAATCTATAGCGTCTGGTTAAGCCTAATATGGTCATTATGAGAAAGCTCATCTCTTCTGCTGTCGAGTATCACCGTCTGTTGGGCTTTGTGTCGTTTACATAACCTTGTGTCAAATTCCTCCTACTCACTACAGCATTGCGTAGTAGCACTTCAACTCACAGTTTTTTTCTGCAGTGAATCCCTCTCTGTATGCTTGTGAACATACTTAAGGTGTTGTCTTTGTATGTGGTCATGACAAAGTAAATACGAGTACAGCTGGAGCCCTTGTCCAAACATTTGAGGTATGTTGTGTGAAGGAAAAGTGATGGGTCACTTTGATAACGTTTCAGTTTGAACCTACATGTGCTTCAAATTTAGCAGCAGCTCCCAGTGAAAAAATATGGTTTTGACCTTAATGGAGCAGCATTATGATGGGTACTGGATTGTTATCGTTAGGTTGTAGGCTGCATAATTAATTGTAATCATAGGTGCAATATCAGTCTGTGCAATTACACAACAAGTCAAAAGTTTGGACACTCTGCCAGGGTTTTTTTTTTAACAAGTTCAAACTTTGAAAGACCATGCTGTAAACAAAAAAGTGTGAAACATCCCAGAACATGTTTTATATTTTAGTTTGTCCAAGGTTTAGATTTGATGACAGCTTTGTGCCATTTCTTGCCCCTTCCTAGTTACAGTAGGAGGTGTAAAAGAACATAGTTTTTGGAAAAGTCAGAAACTGAGGAGCTTCAGAGTAACAAACTATTTAAAACAGCTCCAGATAATCTTGACCCATTCAGAGTTCCAGCATTCTGTTTTTTATATTTTTAATACTGGTTTGTATGTTTACTAGACCTATCAAAATTAGTAATAAGTGTATAACACAGCAAATAATCTTCACACCATCACAATATTGCCCACAATAATCACAATATGACTTTTTCACCAAACTGTGCAGGCATAGCCAGGTTTTATTGTGAATTGCGGGAACCGTAGAGGGTGAGGAAAGACGTATATGCTTTATGTTTTCCCTTGAGTTCCAAATCTGAACCCACACTGCAGAATGACCCTCTGCATGATCCTTCCCAGGCTCAAACACACACAGTCACATGTATAGTTACACACATAAGCCAAGTGTGTTAATGTGTGTCTTCAGGTCCATATACAGCTGCCCATACCAAGCCAAGTGTGTTAATGTGTGTCTTCAGGTCCATATACAGCTGCCCATACCCCTGGGCATATGTAAAATTGCACAAGTACCTTCTCAAGCCAGTGTAAATGATGTAACTTAAAGCATACACACAGTGCACTCTCCAGATCTCCACACTGGTCAAAGCTGTAAAATGTGATATGGACTTTAATACACTCAACTAAATGTAGACAGTCTAAAGCTGTGTTTCTATTGGGATTTAAATAAAGATTTTACTGCACCAGCTGTGGAACATTTTGGATTATTAACTTAATTCAGCATTAGAGGTAACACACATCAAAGGACAGAGCTCTTAATAAACACAGAACACAAACTACAGCCAGATGAACAAGAGTTTGACAAACACTAAATTGTATTTTCTCAATCTAAACTTGGAAATGACAGAATAATGGTTTTGAGGAGGACAGTGGAAAGTGAACCATCTTGGTGTTTAGGATATAAAGTTAACATGAGGTCCTGTAGGTAATGGCTTTTGCTTCAGACAAATCCTGGAAAGCGTGGTGAGCTCATGGAAAACCTTGATCTTTAAAAAGGGGCTGTAGATCCCAGCTGGTTTTCTGGCTTACCTTTATAGCCTGAATCACATGATGGCAACAAACTACTGAAATGGTTTTGGGGGCAGCAGTAGCCAAATGATAAGTTAAAGAGACGTTTACGTGGAACGAGCTGAGTGAAATTCCTGGAATGGCTGGAAAAACAGTTCCTTCCATAAAGCGCCCATCGGCATCCGCAGCAAATGAAACAGTACATTAAAGGATTGCTCATTTACAAAGTGTAAAAAGTCCAGGTGGGTGTTACTGTCTGTTTAAATGCTGCAGGACACAACAGTTCAGATGAAAACAGTTCTTGTCACCATGTTCAGCGTAATGGTAATAGCATGAGATCACAGTACATAATTATAGTGGGAAAAATTACATAACAGCACATCAAACGAGCAAAGCTTGTGCTACTGAGGAGCTGATAATGAGAAAATGCTCAGCATTAAATGCATAATAACGTCAAGTGTACAAGTAACATTGATGGTAAACAGAGATATATTATACAGGTAGAATTACAATGAGTACTCTAGTACAATTTAAAGTATTTTTTTAAATAGCCACTTAAGTTGTGAGTAACTTCATCACTTGGAATTACGTTTGTTCCAACAGGTAATCTATCCTGTAAATAAAGACAATGTAAAGGATGCATTGTTGTTGGTACAGTGATGAGGGCAGCACCTCAGACAGCAGCATCTGTCTGTGTTCTCTCTGAGGACTCTGACTTTCAACAGCATGTACGTAGGGTAGCTGGTCACTCTATAGTGCCCTTAGGTATGAATGTGAATAGTTCTCTGTCTCTATGGCTGCTTTTCCATTGCATGGTTTTAGCACTACTCTACTCACCTCTACTCTATGCTACTTTACTCTACTCACCTCTACTCTATGCTACTTTACTCTACTCACCTCTACTCTATGCTACT
>JAQQAE010007067.1:0-16150 GCA_029823295.1 Pseudamia nigra
ACCAATGATTCGCATGTTTGATCTGGCACAGGTTTTTTACATCGGATGCCCTTCCTGACACAACCCTCACAACTAGGACAAATTAGAATATTTCAACTGGCAGTAATACATTTTCAATATTCATAGTGTGTGTAGTGCCATTATTCTGTGACATCAGGCCCTACTCACCATAATCTGTCAAATGTGACCAAATCCCACATGCTGGGAATTGTCACGACGGCAACCATGCGTGCATTTGTACAAGTAGGTTTATTTAAAACATTAGTGGGTAAAAGACATGAGGAAGTTAAAACATAAAGGTGTGCCATATGTAAAAACAAGAAAAAAAATTACAAAATGTGAATAAATAATATATAAAATAAATACTAATTTCCTGTAAAGCTTCCCTCACTTGTGAATAACATTCATGGCTGCTGGAACAAACTGTTGTTTGGTTTTACAAGCAGGTATTTAGTCATACTGATTCTGTTCATTTTCTCAATAATTTGTGGTATTTTAATTATTTTTAAACATATTTTGCTTATTGTCTTGCTTATTTTGCCTGTGGATTTTCTTTTTGTGTCAGTTTGTGTTCATTTTTTTCTGTCTACTCTGTACAACAGTTTACTTTGAGGATCACTTTCAGTACATTCATTATTTTGTTGATTATTTTTGGCCACTTTCTGTTCATTTGAATTATTTTGTTCATTTTGGGGGTATTGTCTTGAATATGCTGTCCGTTTGTCTCAATCTGTGTATTTTTGATTTTAACCAACGCACATATTCTTTTCTTGATTGTCTTTCACATTTTTGTTTGTTTTTTTCTAATTTTTTTTTTCTCCTTCCATTTCTTTCTGACACACGGATTAATTTTCTAACTTTGAGGACACATCACCCTATTAATGGGTGTGAGCCATAGACTGTATGGTGTGAGCTGAAAAAGTTTGGCCAGTCTTTTATTTGGTCTTTTCCAGCATGCTGTGTGCATTCTTGTGGTTTGTGCGTGTTTCAGGGGTGATGGCAGGTTTCAACATGAGCTCCGACCTTCAGCGTCCTGAACACAACATCCCTGTGGGAACGCTGGCAGCTGTCTTCACATCGTATGCAAAACACACACAGCAGTACTGTTAGATATGAAAAAATCAAGTACACACAATGAAAAATACTGTATGATGCACATGTTCAAATCTCACTATGGTGAAAACAGTGACTGAAAGGACTGGGCTGCTGCAGAGGGGCTCAGACTAAACACTGGTGGTATTTAGACTGGGAGCCTGGAGTCACCTGAAAAATTCTGTTGCATTAAAAAAAAAAACTCTACTGTCTACATAATGGCGACTGGAAAATACTTAGATGGATCATCACTCCATTGACAAAGGTTTTATGTTCACTTTTGTGGTGCCATTAGATCACTGAATGGATCACAATATGGACAATATTGTCCAATATGTACTGGGACACCTGACTGTTGCAGCTAGAGCACGGGACAACAACCTGTGGCTCCGGTGCCGTTGGCCGGAGATGGAAGTAACACATTATGATAAATCAAAAATAACAATTTAGAAAATCAATAACATTAAACAATAGGATCAACTAAATGATCAAAAATTAACACTAATGAAAACCAAGAAAATAATATTTCAAAATTATGAAGAAAACTAGGACTTGTACATCTTATTAAGACAGGCTTGAACAAAATAATCAGGAAAATTACCCTGCCCACCCAAAAAAAAAAAACACAAAAATGATTAAATAACAAATCGATTGAATGAAAATGGAGGGGAAAAATATATAAATAAAAATGAGTGAAGCAATCCATAAAAGTTAACAAAAAATAACAAATTAATAAAATCATTTTTAAAATGAACAAAAAATTTACCAAATAATCATTAAATGTAACTAAAAGAAACAAAATCAAGAAAATGAACAGAAAAATAACTAAACTGTTGTTAGCACTTTTGTAGCTAAAACATGTCATACTGTATGTCATGTGATACATAAAGGCTCAAATACTTTTTTGCAGCTCGAGACACTTTTTCTGTTTTCTTTCTGTCCAAACATGGCTGTTCAGATTTATAGTTTGCCGATCCCTTAAATAGAGCATTATGGACATGTCTTTATACTGTATATCTCTTTTTAACATATCTGAACTAGTCTACATTTTTGGTCATAAGCACTAAATTGGTGAACAAAAAAAAAACAATATTATAATAAAAATGAGCCAAATGATTGACAAAACTAACAAAAATATTTACTGCCTATTAGAAATGTAGATGTTTCTGAATTACTTTTTTATAATTCAGAATTTTTTTTCCTCTTTTGTCCAACTTTTGTACAATTTCTCAATTAATTTGTACATTTTTGTTCAGTTCTTCATTTATTTTATTCATTTTTGATTATTTTGTGCATTTTTGTTCATTGTTGATTATATTTCTTATGTAGTGTTCATTTTGTTGGTTGTTCATCTTTTCAAAGGACAATCTTTTTTCCCACGGTCTCCACTTTCCATGCACAACCCTATCCAACCGTCACTTGTTGAGTAGTTATGACACATTTTTCCTATTAATAGTGAGAAAGTCTCAGTTGTTTATGCTGCCTGGTGTACTGCTGGTGACCTGCAGGTGGTTCCTGTATCTGGTCTTCGTCTTCGTCCTGGGGGCCACCTGCAGCAGAGAAGCACTGCGTTATGACTTCTTAATAGCAGAAAAGGTAACTCGTCTATGCGTTTCCGTCTCACCCTGTCCCTCTTAAAAGAAGTGGGGGGTTTGGGGAATTTCCAGATGTCCTTTATTGATGTGGATTTACTAGTCTAAACTGAGTCTGTCATTAACTGAATTAACATGCAAAGTAGGCCTACATACATCATAGAATCATATACAGTAAGTGCTTTAATTTATATAGAATTAAAGCATATGTACACTCAATGAAAAAGTGTAATTATGCATGAATGAACTGAAGCACTGGATCATTTATGTACAGATGGTCTTTGACTGAGGATTAGATTACATTCACTCTGACCATGTGTACCAAAGATGGACAAAACCTCAGTGATGTCACCCATAGGTTTCTAAAAGGCCATTTGGAGACTCAAACAGAGAGCCTCTGAGCATTTTATATTTGCACCACTGACTACTCAGTCTGATCCAAAAATGAACTTTGAGGTAGAATATGAACAAACTTATGGGGATTTAATGACACAGTGAAGTCTTTGGCTTGGATCCACCTGTCAATGCATCCATGCACTTAATTATACACAAATATTGGGGATTGATGACCCTAAACCTGCAAGTTGTATAAAAATTTAATCCCTGTACAGTGTTCACAACTGGACATTTTAAAAGACTATGGGGACTGAGTCCTGTGTTTTTGGATTGAGCCCCCAGTGGACAATGACAGTACTGCAGTTTGTGACACTTCAGCATTTGACTTAATGCTCAGACACAGAGGATGCTGACCTGTCTATTTTTGTTCCAGTCACACTAAACTTGATGATAGGCATGACACATGGGCTCTTGTTTCAAAAATCAGTAACTTGACTTATTAAATCTGTTTTAAAGTTTGTGATCAAATGATAACACTTATAGTATAAACCACCTGAACATAGTGATTTGAAGTGACACTTGTGACCAGCTAGGCTCGTGGCATAATATTTACATGCTTGGTTCATATACAAGACATGACTTTTAAGTGTTAATCCTAAAAGTAATACATCACGAAACTAGGACTTTTCAGAAATGTCTCCTCCTGTTTATAGTGGGATTCAGTGCATCAGTTGATTGTACATACAGTACAGTCATGAAAAGGCTCGACATTTAAATTCTGTGAGGCGCAGTTTTTTTAAGCATACTGTGTGAAACTAGACCAGTGTGGTTACTGTTTAATATAAAAATTATTAATGAGTGTATACAGTCTCAGAGCAATCCCAGAGTGTACCCTACTTTCACCCCAATCAGCTCCAGCTTATCCCCTACCCTTGCGAGGATTAAGGGGTAGAAAATGGATGGATGGAGGTGTCTGAAAAAATCTTAAACCACTATATTGTGAGCTAAATATAGTGGTATTTCAAAATGTAGACCTTTGTGGGTGTTACAAACACTTCCTGTGGACACAGGCCCTAATAATGTCATATGGAGGAAATGAGCTGCCTGGTGGAGCCATGTGCTCTCCGAGCATTTTCTAGTTTGCTAATGTTTTGCAAAGGTCCATAATCTAGAAAAGGGGCAGAAGGGAGCTGACTTTGGCTGTCTAAAGCCAGAACCAGCAGGTTGTCAAGGAGCCGAAGGGTTAGCAGTTCAAATCCCGGCTTCTCATGTCCACAGGCCAAAGTGTCCTTGAGCAAGACACTGAACCCCACATTGCTCCCAGTGAGTGTCACTGGTGTATGAATGTATGTGTGGCTGGGTGAATGGAAAGCAGTGTAAAGCACTTTGAGTACCGTAGGGTAGAAAGGTGCTATATAAGTGCAGACCATTTACCATTAACCACTAGGATCACCATGGACCCCAGCGGAGCATCTACACGATATCAGAAAAGAGGTGTGGTCACAGAAAAGGGTGTGGTCAACAGTCACTCATTTACATTTAAACCCAGTAAATAAACAAAACACAAATAAAGCAAGTTTAATGTAATTCACAGCATTAAATCAAAATGAACAAAACTGTTTCAATGTTATCTTTTATTTTTGAAGTTTAAAGTACATAAAAAAGTTATGATATGTTGATTCATTTACAGTTAAAATGTAGATATGGTGCTTTTTCTTATACATTTTTGGTCCAATTTTGCTCATTTTTCTGACTTGTGAATTTTTAACCACATTTTTCATTTTGTTGCTTGTTTTGTTCATATTCTTGTGTATTTTGTTCATTTTCTTTGTTATACTGTACATTTTTCATAGTTCTATGCATTACCAAATATATGCATTAGCAAGTCACTTGAAATATTGAATGAAATGTTCAGCATTCAAAATTTCCAAGAGAATCCAGAGATACAAGACAAAAAATATCCCCCTCAGTGTTCAAACAAAACCCATGTCAATGCGCACACTGGTAGCTGGAGACAATTTTTTGAGTTTGGATCAGGAACTAAACCATTTAAAGCATGAATTTCAATCTCAGTAATGTGGTGCTGAAACAGTCCCTCCACATGTTTCACCCCTTAATTCAGAGATGTGACTAAAAATGAACACAGACAGGGCCTGTATCTCAATGCTAATGCTGAATGAGTCTGGGGAGAAGGAGGAGGCAGAGGAGCTCAGCAGTGCAGGAGAGCGATACTTTGAATTCACAGAATGAATTAACATCAATGTGTCAGTCTTACTTTCGCTCATTCATAATTACCGGTAGTATCTGGAGGAAAAATGAGTCACAGATATTTTGATGTTGGACAGTTAATACACACGACGAAGCTCTGATTTTCTATGATAATTCATTTTCCAGATTAAAAAACAGTTACACATATATTAGTGCATGTATTAGCCATAAATTAATTGCTTATTAGCATATGTACTTACAGTCTATTGACCCCTATTAGGATTGGGGGCTAGGGGAAGTGATTGGGTTAATAAGTGTCAAATCATTTACAGTATGTATGGAAAAGGATTCACCTTAGAACAGAGAACATATCCACAGTTACAAAGACTTAATTTGGATTTATCTGGATACAAACTCATTCATGTGTTCCCAAATCTAAAGTGGTACCAAAAAATACCCAGTTCTTTAAGTTCAGCCCTAATGCCCTCTATCTGAAACTATAGACATACTGTCTGGCTGAACTATGATTGAACAAACCTGGGCCATGTGGCTAAAAATTGATTATGGCAAACATTTTTATGAGTCAGTACAAATAATCATCATCATAAAATGTCCATTTTTAGCAGTTTGAAATTCAAGGCTGATTTTTGGTTGCGAGAAAGCTGGAGAAACTGGATTACACATTGTTTCTGTTATAAAATCACTCATCCACCTTCGCTGGCTTCCCCTAAAATTCCACAAGATAATTCTTGCCCACAAGCCCGTATAAGCTCTTGCCTCTTCGCTAGTATCTCTAAAACCTCCTCCACCCTTACACAACCTCAAGGAACCCCTGCTCTTCCAACATTCGACAATTATCTATTCCAAACCTGTAGGCCCTGGACCATGGGTAACGGAGCTTTCTGTGTCCAGTCTGGAAGTTTCTGCCACTCCATACATGAACCACTTAAAAACTCTGGACAACTTAAGTCCTTTCTCAAAACCCAACTTTAATGACACCTTCACACTGATGGCTGTGTTTTGTTGTTTCTATTGCTTAGTTTTTATTGTTAAGCACATTGAAAATCATGACAAATCATCAGAACAGTAACTTTTTGGAGAAACAGAAACTGTTGCTTTTCATTTAACTTAATGCGAAACAAGTCATTTTGATTTCTCTGTTTTTGGATGTCATAAATACAAAGTGCCTCTCCTCAGTCAGTCCTCCAGAACCACCAGGATCATCACAGACCCAAGTGGATGATGGTATCCATAGCAATGTCAGAAAAGGGATGTTGTCACAGAAAAGAGGTCAGCAGTTCCACATTTAAATTCAAAATCACGGAAACAGCCTGTTTCTGTTCTATCCTGTGCAGTATTTTGAGCTGGATAGGGTACACATATTATCATTTATAAGTTGCTTATTAGCATCAGTATTAGCTGTTAGGATTAGGGTTATTGTCCATTTATTAGCTGCTTATTAGCATTATGTATCTGCTAGAGTTATTGTGAGAGTTACTTCAGTAATTAGGAGTGATTTGATAAAGTGTTACCATGTAAGAGTAATACAGACATGTTGAAAACAGGCGCAATAAATTTAGTTTAATTATATTTAAATGATAAAATTTTAAAAACGGTGCCAAAAAACAAAAGGGTAAAACAAGATGCAACAAAATGAAAACAATGCAAAAAAAAACAACAATGTAAAAGTGCACAAAGCTTAAACAGTGAAACACTAACAGAAACAAAGACAAAATGGATTTGCATACTTTGATTTCCAATTTACTACTTTTGTCATTTCATGTCTTTTTAGACTTTTAAGCTTATTTTTTGTGCATTTGCACCTGAATTGTACATCTGTAGTTCCCAGTGTTCTCCAGCTCAAACCTCAAAAGATCCATTTCACCACAGCGATACTTTATCTTGTTCCTTTTGTTCATTTTTGTTCAGCAAATTGCCTAATTTATGGATTAGTGTGTTCATTTTGTTGTATTTGTGACATTTTATTTTACATTTTCTTCCTTATTTTGTTCAGTTTTCATGAGGTTGTTTATTTAGTTAATTTTGGTCACCTTTTTACCTTGCATTCATCTTGTTAAATGCATTACATTTAGCATGGCTTTGCTGAGGACAGTGTTTAATAAAGTCTCTTTTACAGTTCAGTCAGAAATACTGTACAAATTCACATTGCATGCAGTTGTTATGTATTTTACTGTTTTAATTAAGATCAGATCTGATCAGATGAACTTCATTATTCTGAAGGGAATTTGTCTTGCCAGTGCCAGGCATTTGCATTCACAACATATACATAAACACAGTTACAAACACATGACTATACAATCAACATCAACAGTGCTACAGAAGGCTGTACACTGCACAATTACCATATTGCACAAAAACTAATATTGTACAAAAGCAAATAATAGAAAGTTGGATGGTAAAAACTATTTAATAAATGAAATAATAAATAAAACTAAATAAAATTTATTTATGCTTTCCAGTACTGCATGCTGGTGACCAATAAAAACAGCTCCACGGCTGCCCTCAAGAAGCAGATGTAAGGGGTGGATTGAGATTTCTGTCTGGGCCCTAATCAGCACTTTAACGGACTGTATATGGTAGAGGAAAAACAAGCACTAGGATAATTAAATACTGTGATTTTAAAAGAATTCATTATAAACGAGAATGATATTGATCTGCAGCATCTGTGCATGTCACTTATGAGCAACTAACTCTATGTATAACTTACAAAATCTGAATAAGTCATGTTTTACCTGACATGTTACTGCAGATTAGGTGGAAAATGAGAATTGGGTTGAGTTTCCTTTTTGTATCAAACAGTAACATAGCTGTAGAATGACATGTTTGAATTCATTTGCTTTACCTGACATAGTATACTCGCTCCTACATAACATAACAACAATGAAGACACAATATGAAAACTTCTAATCAGGATAAGGCTAAAACAGTGTCTGCAGAATGCATTTCAAATTGACTGGGTCCACAACCCACTGCAGTGTTTTAAATAAATTAACTAGTGCCAAAGAGCTGTTTCTGTCTGTCGCTGCACAGTGTGAAGTCTCTGGAAATCCACAAAATATCTACTGTTGCCAAAAGAATCCCTGTAACTTTGAATGCACATCAAATGGATTTCAGGACATTATTGGCCTTGGGTGTTTTTCTAAACTATGAAGTGAGGAGTAAAACAATACTCTGTGGGATGCTGCAAAATAGCTTGTGCAAGAACTTTTATCATTTACATTCAGTGTTGATGCTACTAATGATACTTTTCAGTTCACTTCTGCATGAATATTGAGCTTTGTCATCAATGTTCTTTAAAGGGCTGATGGTTGTCTAGAGTGGCATCAGCTTCCTTGACAACTTTCTAGCTCTGAAAAAATGTTATTTTTTACGTAGTGTTAAATCATTTAATAAAACCAAGTACTTAATTTTATGCAGGAGCAGTGCCAGCCTCACAAGACTCTGAAACAGGACTGATTTTCTTTCAGAAGTGTACTAAAGCTATTGCCACAGTTTTAATCCAAGACGCCAGATTGAGTCGCTCAATAACTCAAACTGTCCAGGATCCAACACACACACACTGGTTGTATTTATTAAATAATTTCAGCATCCACCAACAAGGATTTATCGCTATTTTAAAAATGATAATAAAAAAGAAATCACCTGTTTATTCAGTCAAAGCGGTAGGCTGGTTCATTGACAGTTTTGGTTCAATAGGGAGGGTATGTCAGTGTGGAGACAGGGCTGCTGAAGGTGATGCTTCACATTGGACGTGACACCAGTCAGGTGCTGATAACTCACTGTGAACAGCTGCTAGAAGTTTGCCTGCACTGATTAAATGCTATCCATGAGGAATGAAATGTAAACACTTAAATGTTCTGTTTTTATTATTTATTAATATTAAGAGGATGTGGACAAATCAAATAAAACATGAACTCATAAATCTGGGGTTGACTATTGAGAGAGTAGATTATTCTCCACCCTTGCAAATATCCAGTTTGATACCACAAGGTGTGGAAGGAGAAAACATCACACATACAACCCTTTAACTTATTTTAGATGACAGAATGCGTAATGATGCTGTGATGAGAGCTGATCCACATACTGTATATAGAAGTAGACAGACCACCTACTGGTTGTAGAGTTTTGGCCTTTCTGGTTTTGACCCATGGAACTATTTTAGGGGGTAAAAGACATTACAGTCAATGGCAAGCAGCAGATAATTTTCTGATCCTACCTGAATTACACCACCATTTAAACATCCGATGTTTGTCAATTTAACTGTGCATGATTAAACCACCTTTGATGTGTGAACTGTGACACGTGGGTCACTACTGGTGGTTTCTTGTGTGTCCAGCTTTGTAGGTTGATCTTTTAAATTAAATTTGTTGTTTCTGGAGGCCATCGTGTTTTTTTGTAGGAAACCGTTTGTTTTTTTTTGTTTCTCAAACAAATGTTTGGGCCTGAAAACAGGTTTTGAGCTTTAGTTCTATAATACTGTATTTGTTTTTTATTTAAAATCTACGAAGGTTTGAATTTTGAGAGTGTTTAAATAAGAGAGAAATGTGAGAAAATGTTAATGCCTGTCAGAGAATAGTGCATAAAGTGTGTGGTGAGGGGTTTAACAGCCTTAAAACAAATACGGTGGTGCCCCGGCTAACGAATTCAATCCGTTCCAGCGTCACGTTCATTGTGCGATCATGCATTAGCGAGTTTTTCCATAGGAATCTACTTCGCGGATTTCGCCTATCGTGGGTTATTTTTAGAATGTAACGAGGGACCACTGTACTTGTCCTGACTGTCCCAACTAAGGGCATACTCACTCCAGGGCCATTTGACCCCAACTGCATCAAAGCGCGATTGTCCTCTCTTACCATTCCCCCGCTGGTACGCGCCCACACTGGCTCAGCTCCAAACACACTCTACATCTGTACCTAGGATTTCACTTCATAATAGTACAACTTTACTGACTGTGTGGCTTATGTTTGAGTCATTTGTGGTCACATAGAGACTTTGACTGGGATTCTCCATTATGTAAGGATGTGCCTCCTGCTTTCACACTTTGCAGCAATAGGGAAGATGAGGCCTTTATCTCTCCACAATCTGTACAGAGAAGTTCAATATGAACAAACCTGTAATGATTTTCACCACTTTCACTACTTTTTCTTGCTGAACAAGGTTGAATTTGTCAAGGTAGCAGCCATTTTGGTGTTACATATCATGAGATAGAAATGACATCTATTGATATGTTTCACACAAAACTCATATTGTGCCATTTTTATAACAAATTGTGAATTTCTTGACTTGTAAAATTGATAAACATCATATGACAAAATAGTGGTGACCTTCAAACGGGATTAAATAATATGTCTCATTTTATTGACTGTAATACATTTGTTTTTGTTTTGTTCTTTTTTTCTGATGAAAAGAGGGAAAATGTAGTGGGTTAGAGTTAGACTTAGTTATTCTGTTCATTAGCTGATTGAATGTGCATCAGTAGGCTGTTACAAACCCCATGAATATGGAGAGGTGACTGCAACAACTATTATTCTTATCATCTATGTGTGGTTGATAACACTGCACAAAGAGAAAGACAGCAAAACAGTCCTTACAATCACATTTTTATTAAGTTTAGGCATAAAATTGTTAAGCTAGGGTTAGGAAAATAGTCATAGTGAGGATGAGATAACACACCGAAACACAAAACATGAAACATAGAACACGCATGAAGCAGAACAAACCTTAGTCTCCTTGGTGGAAGTGCAGGGGTTTGTTGTACCTCCATAATGAGCTGTGATGTGTAGAATAAACAGAAACCGTATTCAAGTAAAAGTACAGTTACTTTATCATTTTAATCAGTCAAATAGAAATGCTCAGAAAAGCAAGAACTTGAGTAAGAGTAAAAAAATCTTGTCACAAAAAACTACTCAAGTACCAAGCGACTTAATGATGTGGAATATGCATTCTTTGTTCAATTTTATTGGTTATTTTGTTGATAATGCCAATGTGCTTCATCGTTATTATTTTATTATTTTGTTGTGTATTTGTTGATTTTTTTTACCTGTTTTCTTGGCTATATTATACAATTTTAGTCATTTACTTCATTATTTTCATCATGTTTGGTCATTTTGTTGTGCATTTTGTTCATTTTGTGCAGTTTTACTGGATCATATTTTTCAATTCGTTATGGTTTTGGGTTTTTTGGTCATTTTGTGTATTGAAGGTTTTTTTTGTAAAATTAATTAATTAATTCACTTAACTATTATGATCATTTTTGGTCATTTGTGCATTTTGGTTACTTTTGTTCAGTCTTATTGGTTATTTTGATCATATTTGTCAATTTGTTTGACTGCTTTATTCATTTTTTGCTTATTTTACTGGATACTTGATTTTTTTTTTTAAATTTTGTTCTTCACATTCCCTTGTAATAATATACATATTGTATCTTTACTGGTTTGTTATGTGTAAATATATTCAAATCAAATCAAGTGTATATTACATGCTGAGGTACCCATGGAATTTGTACAAAATGAAGCGAGACTAGCTTGAGGCAGGTCTAATATCAGCCTACCGATTCCCTGTCAGTCAACTAATAACATCCGATTCATCTGAGACAGAACTATGATGATATAACACTGTGGTTTTGGATTTCTGTTATGACAGCAGGGGATTCCTTGGTTCTTCCACTCATGTCTCAGATGGGATGGACTAAGACACAAAGCACGGAGTTGAGGCAAGGAAATTAGGAATAAAGAAGGGTTTCTGGTTATAGATGGCATGTTGTTATAGAAACCACACCCAGGCTCCTCACTGCACATAAGAAAGCAATATATGATGAAGAAATGATGAAAGATTCACTTCTGTTTACATGCAAGTAGAATAGGGGACCTGTGTCATTCTGGAGACAATGGGATGAAATATGAGCTGAATATAGTTTCATAAATGGCACTCACACTGCAGACACATAAAATGTATCATAGTATGCATGCTATGTTTTCATATCAGTTTGCATTTCTCTGTAGTAACTTAATGAATTCGTACCGTTTAATGACTCACAGGAGAAAATGCTGATGCTTCCTGAGTTTTCACCCATGTTTTTCTACAGGTCCCTGAAAACAAATGATGTATAATTTTATGTTTTGATGACATTTTCATGACAGTTCAGAAAAGGAACTAAGTATTAGATTTTGTCAGGTGACCCTAGATCACTTTCTGGATGTAGAATTTTTCTGAAGGATTCTTCACCATTCTTCATGAGGTAGGGCCATTTTAAAATTTTTGCTTGCAACTCCACAAATAAAACCAAAAAAATTAGTAAAAGAAAAAAGAAATTCAGTATACAATAGCATCATAGATTCTGTCATCATAAAGCTTGATCTGGATCCTGGCAATATTTCAAATCTTGTGATGCAGAATGTTTCAAATAGACAGGACCTGGACTGCCTTTCTAGTTAAAATAAGTAATAAGTTGACAAAATACACTTGAAAATTAACCAAAATGAACCATAGAAGCAACAAAATGAATAAAATAAGCAAAAAATATTAAGAATATTTATAAATTTGGGACCTGAGGTTAGATAAAGTTGATCTGTTGGGTTTTAGTTGAAAGGGACTGTTCCACTGTCAAAAATGCTAATGTATACTTTTTAAGCCTGCAAAACAGGAACAAACTGTAGGAATGTGACAAAATTACTTCACTGTGCGTAATGTACCGTGGGGAATCACTGACATACAGTACTGTATGTACTACATATCTACATGCTCGCCTAGGTGACTTGTGTGAAACCAACTGTTGTGACATTTAGGACTGAGTGTTCTTGTCAAGGGATTGGAGATCAGTGAATACATGTATGTGAGAATGTTCCTGAAGATCTATGGAGTTCCTCATTATTTGTTTCCCCAGTTTTGAGAAAGGCTTATCTCTTTTGTTGTTAAGGAATGTGACCTAATCTACACGATGCTTAAATGCAGAAACCTTCCTTTGTTAGATCAGAGCTCTCACCCACACCATCTTGTGAGTGAGTTTATTTAATGCATTGCTTGAATAAAGTAACGAAAGACTTCGTAACCTCTTCAAGTGTGATTTCTTTTCCACCCACAGAATGTCAATCACGGCTGACATGACTGCTTCTGAAAAGTCACGGTAGCTCTTTCGATGCACAAATGAGCAACAGTCAAAAACATAGAACAGACATGTTTATATTTCAAATTGTCCAAAGTAGCCACATTTAACTTTGATGACAGCTTTGCATTCTCTCATCAGATTCACAAGATAGTCACCTGCAACAGTCTCTCAATTCACAGGTGTGTCCTGTGAAGACTTATATTGTGCCATTTCTTGCCTTTTTAATGTGCTTTAGACCACTGTGCAGAGGGAGGTGGGTACAGAGTCAATAGCCCTAAAAGTGTTACTACAACTACTGCACAAATCCATATCATTATTATTATCTATATTATAAAAGCAAAGTGGACTCTGTGTACATCGGAGCATGTCCGCTCTATAAGTTGTAAAATGGGCAGAGCTGACCTTTGATGTTTCACATACTTGCGTATTTTGTGTCAAGGATCACAGTAGCGAAAACGGTTTGTCAATTGGATATTTTTTGAGAAACAAGTGATTTACCTCAAAATACACTCAAACACTACGTTGCTACCTCAAAAATAACATTATAACCACTTCACACCCAGGGTAAAGCTGGCTCCTTCCGATCCAAAAATACCCTTTGTACTGGAACAAAAACAGTTCCCGGTCAGATTAGCCTAATCTATGATCATCAGTAAGTCACAGGGATAAACATTTGACAAGGTACTGTAGGCATCTACCTATCCTATCAGTATTTTCACATGGACAGCTCTATGTGACTTTTTCCAGAGCAAGGTCACTTGCTGATGTGTTTGTGAAAATTGATGCAACTTCAAAACAAGGACTCATAAATAATACATTAGTAGCACAAAACATTGTTTATCCTCAAGTGCTATGAACAGTAAATCAGAAGAAATACCTCAGCCTTGCCAGTTGTCAAACATAACATCAACTAAATATGACAAGTAGTCAATATGATTATTCACAAAACTTTGTCTCCTTAATTTCAGTCAAAAATCATTAGACAAATTCATAGAAATTTATGACCAAGTTTAAAAAAGTCAGCTCCCCCATCATATAAACACAACCCTTTCCGGAACCTGTGGATTCCCACTGGTCAACACGCTAGTGTACATACTGTATACAAGAGACAAGAGAGTGTAGAAGAGAAAAGACAGTCCATTATTATAACAACTGAAGGTCAGTCAGTCTGAAAACTCTCAACTATTTTGAATAAGACCCGAGAACAGTCGCCAAAACTGTCAAACATCAGAACTGCTGTACATGGTTGGTTTCTGAGGCTGGTAATTCTAATAAACTTCTCCTCTGCAGCAGAGGTAACTTATGATGTTCCTTTCCTACAGCCCTCATGAGAGCTACTTTCATCATAATGTTTGATGATTTTAGTGAGTGCACATAGAGATGCATTCAACGTTCTGGACATTTTTTTTATTAACTGACCATTTCTTAAAGTAATGATGGACTGTCTTTTTTCTTTTACTAAAACTGATGGTCTAAAGCACATTACAAAAGGTACTGTAAGAAATGCCACAAATGAACTAACCTGTGAATTCAAAATCGTGTAAACCTGTCATCAAAGCGAAATATGGCTACTTTGGGCAATCTAAAATATAAAACATGTTACACTTTTTTGTTTACTATCATTTGATACATGTTCTTTCACAGGTTAGAATCAGTCTTCATTGTTAATGTACAATGTTGAAAATAATGAAACTGAAGGAGGCGGTGTGTCCAGACTTTTGACTGGCAGTGTACAGTTTAGTATAATTGAAACTACTTTTGTCTATTACATGTCACATTAACACTAGGGAGACATGAAGCTTTTCATTTTTGGATTTAGTTTTAGCTTGTGTTGCATTCTTTATTATTCATTTTTTTCTCAGCTCGTTTCAATTTTGTGAAACTACTGTATGATGCCGTGAGGTGATGAAATCACTGCTACCAACTGAAGACATTTTCCAAGCTTTAGCAGACTGTACAGAACAGAACTCTGCATGACTGAACCACCTTTGATGTGTCAAATCAGCACAATGCTCCTTTAACAAGTTGCATGTGTGTGTGTGTGTGCGTTTGGGTGTGGGTGTGCGCACGAGCGTGTGTGTGTAGGGAAGGGGGTGTTACACAACCACTATTTTACTTATGTTTATTCTGGCTGTCGCTTTGTTTTTCTGTGTTATCTATGAGTGCATGGAATGTCAACAGGAAAAGGTAAAAGGAAATTGCCCACCCAAAATAATATCAATGAGGTGATACTCTGGCATTGTTCTTATTTTTACTCACAGAGGACCGACCACTGAAACAAAGAAAACTTTCCACAAGTTCATACCTAAACTACCTCCAAAGGAAAGTTATTACGTAACTCTTCATGTTATTATGTAAATGCCTTTTTCATTATTTTGCACTGTGAAAAAATTAATGTGTAAGATTTTTCTCTGAGGCGTTTATATTCTGCTTTCTAGGTTGCTTATTTTTTTATCTTCTACAAGCAGCATAGAGGGAATTTCATTTTAAGCACAAAGGAGTGTGGATGTTAATTAGTACAGTAGCTTCTTCACACAAATATCACTTAATTCCCCAGCATCACATTTGCTTTGTACTTTTTCTGACACGTTCTGCATTTACTGTGCATAAAACCAGCTTTGCTAATGTTTCATGTTTTCTGGTGCTTCAAATAAAACAGTGCATGACTCCAAAATAAAAGACAAGTCATGTTTTTGTGCATATCAAAGTCTTCATTTTGTTTTTTATCTCTGTGGTCTTTGTTCAACTCATACATCCATCCATCCATTTTCTACCTCTTAATCCTCGTGAGGGTCGG
>JAQQAE010007068.1:0-16150 GCA_029823295.1 Pseudamia nigra
ACAGAACCATTCAAGGTCACAAACAGCAGGTTCACTTGGTTGTGAGTGTGAAAAGTTGCCTTTAACAGTCAGTCACAGTCTGTCCAGTTGATGATCACATGATCCACCACACACCACATCTCTGCTAAATCCAGATGGTCTTCTGTAAAAAAAAAAAAATTTTTTTAAAAGAGGTCAGTGATGTACAACATAACACTTTCAAAGTATCCTGTTGGTTTAAAAAAGGTCATTATTTTCTATAGTTCTTTAGATCTGAATGTGTTTGATAAATTAGTCATGATACAGTAATAGTATAACCAATATTAACATGCTGTGGTGATGACTTGCGTTCCACTTATATAGTTGGGTCAAATAAATACACAGTGAAAAATAACCCGTAACATAATAATGGGAATATGCCATAACAGAGTGAATCTTACCTGTGCGGAGCAAGTGACAGACTTCTCTTCTCCTGCTGGCGTTGCAAAAATCTCTCCATACGGGCAACACAATGAATGGCAAATCGTCGACTTACATTTTTAAGAAATACGGTTGTGTCAGAGGACAGTATCCGAACAAAATGGCTCAAAGGTTGTCATAAAATCAGTAGTCTTCGGGATGTTTTTGTTTGTTTTCCATGACACTTAATGTTTTCAATGCAGCCACAGCTTCTGTAAAGCGCTGCCTGATGACGTACAGACAACGTGATGATGTCTGTACAAGGGCCATCGTGCCTCAGCCCGGTAATGTGAGCAGAGACGCGCTGGGGCCTGGAAAGGTGTGAAATAGGCCCCGGCTCGGCTCGAGCCAAAATGGCCCTAGTGTGAGTCCTAAGTCCCTGACATGTGGAGCATGTGGAGACGGGGAATAAAAGCGTTCACGAGGAGGCTGGTGAGTAAGTAAGACATTAAAACCTTAATGAGTGGTCAGTTAATAAGTTATCACTCCACTTGTTCAACCACCACATACAGAACATGACAAGTGAAAATTCAGCTCTTTTGGCCAAAGTTTTACATAAACACAGCACACTGGTTACACTAACATTGACAAGCTGTTAAGTCGCCAACAAACTAAAATAAAACATGCATTAAATGTCGCAGAGCTGTTAGTCTTGATTTGCAATGAGTCTGCAAATTGTGCAGCGTTTTTCACTGCTGACTGAGTCTGCATTTTTACCCCCCCCCCAAACAAAAAAAAAACCAAACAAAAAAATACTCTCTGAAATTTTACCGTTTACCACAATGAAAACGGATTTTGGCCCCTGGAGATAGTGGAGGAGTCTGATGGAACTTTCACCCCCAAAATTGAGTCAGTTGTTCCTCCTACAGTTTTTGACCTACTGTATGTGGAAAACGTTCATCAGAATCTGTATGTAACATTTTTAGTTATGTTGTTATCAAGCACACTGATGAAAAAGTAGCCTCCTTGGTAATGAGCAGAAGAAAACTCCAGTTACAGGAGGATTTTTGTAAACAAAAAAGTATTTTGTCAACCCCGAGTTGAGGGAAACTTTGGTGTGTGGTTCCAGGAAAAGAGTAAGTTATTGCTGCAACACATTTAAAGGCTTTAATTAAAATCCTTTAATGACAAAAATGACATGCCGTGTTGATGGCAAACCAACTGACAATTCACCATTTCAACATTTTTTTCTTCAAATTTGAACAAATGTAAATGCACTTTATTTAAGGATAAAGTAAGAATGTTTTATAACTGCCACTTTAAGAAGTATACTAGTTGAATTCAGAAGGCCTTTTATCAAAACCTGTAAAAATCATAGTGTTGTCCTGTAAAATGTGACTAATAATAACGGCTCCTCGGTTTACATTTGAATCATTTTCTGTTGTGAGTGTCAGTACCACTATTTACCACACCCATTTGTGCTGCGGTGTGTACGTTTAACAGTCTGTGGTTCTTTAACCACGAAGGATTATAGTCTGTTAGGACCATGATTTCAGAAGCGCTACAAGATCTCAGGAGCTGAAATATGAAGTGGAGGGTTTCATCATGGAAGAGGCAAGGTGGTGCTGATGAGAGGAGCTGGGAGACTGTGGTGTCTGTCCTGAGGAAACAGAGAATGTCATGGTTAAACACTTTTTCATGCAGGGCCATGTATGTTTGGGTTTTTTCCCCCCCTTAAAAATAAAAATCATTTAAAAAACTGCATGCTGTGTTTACTTCTGTTATGTCTAATATGTACATTTGTTTGCTGATCTGAAACATTTAAGTGTGACAAATACTCAAAAAAGTAAGAAATTAGGAAGGGGGCAAACACTTTTTCACAGCACTAAATGTCATTTTTAAGGCCTTTTGGAGATTATTTTTTAAAATCAATTTTAGGATTAAGTTTTGGAAGCTTCAAGTACACTTATTCAGACACTGTCAAATTCTCACACGTTTCCTTGTTCCATGCAGTAGGGCCATCTATCCCGAAATTGATAGGGTGAGCATCCTATAGTTGTCAATGAACATGGGAAGTTTTAAGTAAATTGGTTCAGCACTTGTGAGTTATTAACTCTTATCTTGATATAAGCTGTAGTGCCCCTATCAAAAAGAAGCAGACCCCATCTCTAAAGTTGTTAGACTGGAGATGTTTGTGACATCAATAACCAAGTTTGGAATCCATCTTTTCTTGGGCAGTAATTAAAAAACTAAACCTACATTTTCAAATCAAGCCCATGTGTAAAAATAAAACGACAAACTTAGGTGCCACTGTAGCTTTAAAACATTCAGTTTTAAGGACCTCACGCTCTCAAAAAAATAAGAATGGAAAACTGAATTCAATCAAAGGTTTGTGCAAATTAAAATCTGACATATTCATGCTTCAGATTATTGAAGGTATGGCTTCTAAGGTCTCACAGTTAATAACGGAATATAAGCCTGTAGATGGCCTGCAGTATGTGTTCCCTCTTCAAGGGCCTATAACATTTGATGTGGGCGCTTATTTTATTGTACATGTGCCAATCAGTATAAAGTTTAAAATCCAACAAGTGTGAAAAACATGAAACAACCTGTCACATGCTCTGTGTTGATATTCTCATCAAAGGCTTGGTGTCTCTGGAAGGCCTCAAAGTTGATCGAGGCATCGTCCTCTGAAAGGCTGCAAGGGACGTGGCCTTCACCTGGGCGACAAACTTCAAAACGTATCCATCGATAGCTGTCAAAGCAACATGCAAAAGAAAAACACTATAAACTAACTGGTCCATACCACTTTGTATAACAAAATTAAACAGTCACCTCCAAATACATGTAGATATTTGAGTATTTTCAGACTCATCACTGGCCACACAAATACTCAAATATCTGCATATATTTAGAGGTGGCACCTATACACAAAGTTATAACTGTCACTTTGCTTTTATATATGACCACTTTGGAAACTACAGTCAAAGCTATTAAACATGCAGTGTGTTGAATTTAATAGCATCGAGTAGCAAAGTTGCAGATTGCTAAAAATTTATTTTAAGCTACTGTAGAAACATGGACTCCATGGAAGGAGACCCCCCCCCCGATGATACTGTATGTGACTTATTCTAAGAGGCAAAAACAAAATCATTTTTATTCAAAGCTGTTGATACAGTAGTACAAATAGAATTGTGCATATTATATTCATTTTCTGCAAATGCTATACATTGGACTTTTAAATGTGCACAGTGTGCTGTTGACAGATTGAGTGAGGAGGCGGTCTTTACTTGCTACATTTCCGTGCTCCAGGACAACTCTGGATGAGATTCTGGATGGTGGGATGAGAGAAGCCGAAAAAGTCGGCTCCTGAGGGAACAATGGGCACCGCAGACTTGGAGCTGGTAGAAATTCAAAAAAACATGTACTGTAATTATAGAACATGTGAAATAAGATACAAAACAGTTTTTTGCAAATATTATGGGACACTGCATAGATTTACCAGACCAACAGCAATGCAAATTTACAAATCTAAACTCCAAGCAGGATAACAATAACTATATAGGTTTGAACTCATTCTGACTCAAATGCGTAGCTGTATGAATCCACACAGTTATCAATCTGATCACTTTCAGAGTGATTTCATGAGCAACAAAAACAATGACGAGGGATTATGTCCATTACATTAAGTTATCTCTGTATGTAGCTTGATTTTGATTTATGAATACAAGCCTAAATAATAGTGAAAGCAGCTGCTGAACAAGCACACATTTTTTTCATAGATTATTTACAGCAAAAACTAGCACGTTCTAGCAGTCCAACATATTCAAATAAGATAACGAGCAGATGGGATTAAACTGAGACAAACACCAGCACATAATATGAAGACTTTAATTTACAATGCCAAAATTTAAGTACATTTAAAAAAAACAACCGATTGCTTGTGTAAATGATTAAGCAGGCGACCTGCCAGTCAACTTGCCTTACAACCTCACAGTTGTCAAAAGCTAATCTGTTTGTTCTTTTCTTACCTGTACCAGAGGTTGAAGAAATCTGAAATGCAGGCCGTCTCTCTTCAGTCATCCTGTGGTTAGATTGGCTATAGCTGCTAGTTCCCTAATAGCTGCCCCTACCATCCTTTTCAACTCCGTAAGCGAGTGCATAAGCTTGTGCACCTATGAGGTTTTACCCCATGTTGACGGGTAAGGTTGTTTGCCTAATCATTTACTGTAGGCTACTAGTAGTAGCGCATTTTGAATATAGCATATATTTTCTTTTGTTATCAGCCTTCCCATTAGTGTGAATTTAGTACCTACGATGAAGCATAGGTCTTTTAGATTGCCATGAAACACCTAGTTTATACTAGATTTGGACAGGGTGTGACCCAAAGGATATACAACTCAAAGGAACTTAAAATGATCTAAGCATTTTCTGTGTTCATCAGCTGATGTAAATGTAAACTGTTTCCTGAGCACTCAGAAGAATGTCGCCATGTAAGACATCTGGAGCCTGAGAGTGGATCCTTTGAGACTGAATATCTCTTGAACAGATGTTTAATAGTAGCAAATTCTGGTACCTGACAGATGCAATGGCCTTCAGCAGATTGGAGTGACAGGTCAGGGCAGAGGAGGCAACGATGGCATTCTGAGGATCTTCTTCAGGCACAATCTCAAACTAGGGGAACAATATTGGAAAACTGTTTAAAATTCCAGAAGGTGTTGGTGTACTCGAGGTAGATCTTGGTCTTGAGACACCTTAGTACCACTTGTTGAAGGTTTTCATCTCATTTTGGACATCAGTGGATTTTTTTCTGTCTCTGACAAAGAGAATTTATGGCAGGACCAGTCAAGACAACATCTTCAGGATATTACTAAATTTCAGGTGCATTTTGTGATTTATTTGTCAAAGTCATTACTATGGTAGAAAAAAAAAATCTTTAAAAAAAAGGTCCCATAACATCTGTGACTCTTATTTGTCTATTAAAGACTAATGTAAGGGTGTTGATAAAATAACTTGTGTTGACTGAGTTTCAATCATTTCATCCTTTGAACCATATCAGCCTGTAATATCTGAAAAACATGGGTGTTATAATGCCTTTGTTTTAGATCAAGTCTGGCCTTGGCCTCAGAGTTTTAATGTAGTCTTGGTCTCTTTATGTTCTGGTCTCTTTTTTGGTGGTCTTGACTACAACACTAGCTCCTACATTTTAGCACATCTTACATACTACTATAAGGCATTTGTTTTGCTGTCACATACCATTCCATTGTTATATATACACACACACAGGACTTTAATTTATTAGACCACCTGTCCTGTTTGTCTCAAAGACCAAATGATTTAATGTGGACTCTTTCCTTTTCAGTGAGTTCTCCATGTTTTACCATTTTGAACAGGAGTGAGGAGTTTCAAACAGAATTCATGTTTTATACACAAATTTGAGCCGACACACTGAACATAACATTCAGCCATTAAAAACAAATTTTCTGTTCAGGAAGCAAGTAAATAACTTTAATTTGGCATCTTCATGAAAGTAATAATGGCCTTTACTATTTTTTCTGCTTTACAATTTGAAAGTTCATGGATAACAACAATATTTAACATTAACAATATCCTAGAGCTTTCATCTACTGGTGGATTAACCATTACTACCACATAAAAAATGACTTCAATAATTACCAGGATCTGTTTGGTGACACTGGACCTTCAAGAGCAACTGTACCAACACAAAACTCAGACAATGTGACCTTTGCCTCAAGGCCAGGGTCCCCCATTTTTGAACATGTCTGAGGTCTTGCCCTAACTACACTTGACATAAAATTTGGGGACCTCAGTCCTCTACATTCAGGAGTTATGGGAGGCTGAGTATTAAAAATAAACAAAAATGAACAAAATCAAGAGTCAGTGGAGGATGAGTTAGCCCAGTTGGGTAGATGAAGCTGTGTCAATTCTAAAACAGTAAGGGTTATCGTTATAAATATGCACCACTATTTGTTGGCATTTTATTTATTTTGTGGATTATTTTGTTAATATGTTTAATTTACAGAATTAAACAGTTTGGTGCAGATCTCACTTTCATATTGTTCATTTGTGCTCAATAAATGAGTGCTTATGACCAGAAATGTGGACCAGCCCAACATAGTGACAATTCCTAAGAATTTGGAAAAGGATGCTCATATTCCTGTAGGTGCAACTGTCTGGTGTCTCAGTTCTTTTGTCCATATAATCTATTTTAGGTGATGTTTCCAAATGCTTTATCTACAAACAAGCATCGGGAAGATAAAGAAGAACAAAACTGCGGGTTTGTACCTGTGGACCTGTTCCTCCATCCTTGATTTGGCAGGTGTAGAGACACTGCTGGTCAGGGTTTTTCATGCTGGCAAATACTCTCGTACTGCAGAAGCCCACTGGATAGATGGCACACTCATCATGGAATAACATTCTGTCTGTAATGATCTGGAGAGCAGTCAGAGGTTTGAGCATTTAGAGCTTTTGGACATGGATTCATTACTGACTCAGGACAGGAAAAACAGAGCTACAAAGGATCATGTTTGGTTTGCAGTCCAGTACCATGAGAATACTGTACTGCAGTGAAGCAGAGATCAGAGGATTTATCTGACTGCACTACAGTGATACCAAGCACACGACAGTCATTTCAAACACTGACCTCTCCCAGACTGTAGACCGTTAAGCCTCCCAGAACAATTGGAAACACAGGGCGACCAGATGAGTCCAGTGGAATGGGCTGCACCAGCTTGCGGGACCCATCTGCTAGTTTCCTCTTTTTGGACATCTTCCTTGGAACTAGAGGAGGTGAGAGAATTTAAAAAATGTTTTTATAGCCAAAGCTAATGCTGATCTTTTCTGGTGACTGGAGATGTGTTTCTCCTATACCACTCACAGTCTTCTTTGCCGTTCTCCCTGGCTCGCTCCTTCCTTTCCTTCTTCGGTTTTTTAAGTGATCCCTCCTCTGCTGTTGGCACGGATGGCAGGTTGTGTCCCACCAACAGGCTTGAAGTCCCAGCAGGTCCAGAGGTCACTGCCACATTCTGCACAGGTGGATGAGAACTAGAGCTGGGTGCTGGCAGTATCTCTCCCTCTGATAATGACTGATACTGCAGCAATGACTTCAGTAAGAACCTAGGGATGACACATGTAGAGAAAACTGTACAAAAACAGGACATATAATCATCATCTTAGCCCTACCATGCAACATCATGGTATTACTGCTGGTAACATGTTTCTCTAATATAATGAAACCAAAATTACTACATAATCATCTTATTGCAGTTATTTGAATTAACTGTAATTGCTTTACATGAGTACAATAATCACCTAGGTAAAACAGATGAACAGAAATGTAAGACTTCATCAATATTTTCAATGTTTGAGAGCTGACTGACACTTTTAATCATATCTTGCTCGCAACCCCTTCACAGGAAGTCACTTCACTTCTATTTTACCAGGTATTATTTTTGTTTTCAAGACAATAATTAAATTAATTTGGTATATTTTGTATCCTTAAATTATTATTATTATTGTTAAACCATATATACTTTGCACATTTCTTGTTTACAAAGTTGAAATGTAATTTTTACTCATGTGCTCCAGGGTTTAATGCCAGTAATGGGCTCTTGTCCTTTACTACAGGTTATCTATGTAATGAAATTGCTTTTATGATTACAACGTGCTGATAGCATGAAATAAACAGGAAAACACAATTAAAACATTAAGTTAAATTATTTGTACAGAAATTGTCAACTACCACATCATTATCATCACAGTCCTACTCACCTCCGCTCTTCCTTTGCTCTCAGAAACTTCTCTTCTAAGTGGGCAACTTCATCACACAGAGCTGCATTCTCCTGTGTGTAAAACAGTCAAACCATTCTGCTAAATAAAGGCCTGTGAACACCTGTATCTGAACTGAATTAATGGCATTAAATATAACGTATACATTATTTCATAGCCTAGGATTACTCAGAAGTTTACTCACAAATATCATTTCTCGAGCGGCTTTACGCAGCCTGAGATATTTGAGTCTGTACTTTTCATTTTGGTTCTTCCGTTGACCTCTTTTCACCTTGGCTTTATGCTCTGAAGAACTAGCGGGGGATGGAAATGCAGGTGCTGAGGTACCTGAACCCGAACTGGAGATGGTATTCTGTGTAGGAGAACTGAGGAAAGACTGCGCAGTGAAGGCCTGCAGGGCCTGCTGCCGCTCCTCATCTGTCTGCAAGCACATAGAAAGATGCTGGTCTATTCTTATGCACTGAGAGTTTCAGCTGCTGTTGCCTTCAGAATAACAGATGAAAATGCAGACTGAACAATGCAAATGATGAAATAAAATCAATGCAAGCTTACAGATAATGTCAATTTGACTGAAATTAAAAAGGATGAGTTTTTCAAAAGAAAAAGAAAACATTCATCTCTGCACTGACATCAGAAACCCTGGTTCTAAGTTGGAGGTCTATATTTTTATGTTATTCAACCTTGGCACTTAACATTGCTAGTTACTGCAATATTTAAACTGTTGTTGAGGTGAATTCTGTTAAATCCTCAGTTATGTGGAAATGAAATGTAAACAAGTACATCATTTCTTAACTTTAAGATAGTGAAGTGTTTAATTTATATAATTCTGTGATTTAGCATTAGATTTATATACATTTTCTGAGACGTATCCATGGCTTCCACTGAGTTCCACTCATTTTCTAATGTTATAATCGCGGTTATGTAACTCACCAGCAGTGCAAAGACTCCGTTTCTGTTCTCAATCCTCTTGAATCTCCTGCTGCCTTTTTGTGTCTGAAACATAATGTGAGACTGAGGCCAATGTAATGGGCTGAAGAAGCCAAATCAGTCCCCCAAAGCCTGGGAGTTAATCAGCCAATTATTTAGACTAGTCATGTCTCAGGACTAGGGCTGTGTAGTTGTTGTAATAACAGCAGAATAATGTCAGCGGCTATTTTAAAATTATGAAGTGAGGTCCAAGAAGCAGGATGGAAAACATGTAAAACAAAAAGTGCTGACAAAAGTACAGATGGATCATGTACCGTAACAACAGAACTAACTTAAACACTGGACAGAGGTGCATATCATTTAACTCAACAGCAGAGGCTGCTGTCAGACTAAATCTTAAATAGCACTACATGTACTTACTTCACGATACATCACAGCCTCCAAGCTTGACTTTGCACTAACAACGAGAACATAACAGAAACAGTTTGAATTTACCTTGAAAAAAAAAATGGCAATGTTCAAATGACTAACTTAAGCCTCATAAGGATTTCTATGGCTTATTATGTTTTATTTTACTATATCTTTGTTTAATTAATGAATTTTATTTAATCTTAATGCACCAGCTAACAAATCTGTTCAAATGTTGATCATGTTCATCATCCCACATTAGTGGTAGAATTGTAATATACCTTCATAAATAGCTAATGCCGCTGTTCATAGCTTAACGTTTAAATGCACATAAGCACAGACTTATACTCTATGTAGCAAAGTGAGATAGTGGTGTACTTGGATTGAACAAGTCCCCTGTCAATGATTCTCTGTTTGATCTCTTTTATGTGCATGGGACGTCCAGCTTCCTCCAAAACAATCTGCAAGAAAAAAACAGAAAAACATTTTCAGTATTTCACAGTGCTGGGCTGTTTTCAGGCTTATTACAACACCACAATGAAATATTACAAATAAACAATAGCTATATACCTGTGCAGCATCAAGCCATGTGAGGTTTGGCTTTTCTGCAATTTCACTGGGAGGCTCACTAAAAAGAGCAAAGCTTTGGCATTATAGATAGTAACAATATTATTTAAGCAAAAAAGTATTCATTCAATCTTTAATCAATGACGAAGTATAGAGGTAGACCTAAATGTGACAAAAACAGTGAAGCAAGATAAGTTCAGTGAACAATGAAACACTTCTAACTGATGGAAATTCAATGAGAAACAAGATAAAATAATGGCAATAAAAGAAGAGGATGCATTTTTAAAGCCAACATAACTAGGTCAGGAAAAAAAAAATCAATAGCCTATTAATCTGTCAAAGTCAAATTAATCCCTCAACCCAACATTTTGCCAATGAAAATGCACGGTGTATGTCTGAAATTAACCGAAAATAAATTAAAGTTTCAGTTTATTACTTTGATCAATGAGGTCAAAGTAATAAATGTCAATTACTGGCGATTCAAACTAATCAATCAGTAAACGTTGAAATGATTTTTGCCCCTCAGTCAATATTTCCAGTTTTGAAGCCAAATACTAACTAATAGCTACTGCCTGGACAAACTTCTGCCAGTACCTTACAAAATGTTCTAATGGTGTCTATCAGAAGGCAATTTCCTAAAATTAAGTAATTTAAATATAAAGCAACTTAATCAGCTGCAACAAGGGCAGTTAGAAATAAAACAAATACACTCTTGCTCCTGGAACATGCCGTAAAATGTCATGATCAAGCACAAATGTGCAGCAGTGCCACGTTTAGCCCCAGGCAGGTGAACTGGTTGTGGTAAATCTTGCATCTCTACAATGTCACGGTTTAGGATGAAGCTGGTTAACAACCTCTCCAGTGTTTCAGAGGTTCCAGACAGACTCGCGATGCTGTCAAGGGCAGGAAATAGAGAGTAGTTCCCCGGTCCATCACCCTCCATCTCGGATTCAAAGGTGTTGAGTGACTCCATAGGAGCCTCTGTCCTGAAAACAGAATAAATATCTATTGTCTGCAGAGACGGACTTCACACATACAGCTAGAAGCAAAATAAGACAGACACACACGGAGCCATGTACCAGCCAACACAACCACTGCTCACAAGAGCTAATAAAACATAGAAATCTATCTCCCGACTAACGCTTAAAACGTACCTTCAGCAGCCTGTAACAAACCCAGAGGCAGCGCTTTAACTCTGAGCTCTCGATTGTTTGTTTCCGTGCGTCTGTCAGCCGGAACCTTTCTTCTGTTCATCGCTTTGTTTACATGTAAGGAAGCTACTTGCTAACGTCAAGCAGTTTCTGACGTAGATAATTTCGTATATTAAGACAGTTTCCGCAACAGATATTTGGCGCAAAAAAACAGTGGAAACATCCAAAATATTCTAAACAAAAACGCAACGACGTAGGAACAAATCTCTGCTGCACAGCGGCCACCGGACATTATTAACGACAACACATCCACCGGAAGTCATATGTAGTTGTAGGATGCTTCACGACCATTGTAATTTTATATAAATTTTATGTAAATTCTTGAAAATAAGCTTTAAATTTGGTGAATTTTATAAATGTTTCTCCTTTTTGGTAAAACTATTGTGTATGGAAAGTAAAATGTTATAAAGCTCCATTATTTAATAGAAGTATTTGGTTTAATCAGAGATCCTTAGACTTGTCTGTGAAGGTTCTCAGTCATTCATAGTATCCAAGGTGTGTGGTTTTCCTTCTGTCGACTGGACTGGAAATTTGGTTTGTAGACGTTTCGCTGCCTATCCAGGAAGCTTAGTCCAGCTGACCGACAGAAGGAAAGCCACACGCCTTGGAAATCCTTAGACTCTTTCACACCTAAATTTAAAAACCACAGGCTGAAAATCAGAATATGTTTATTACACATTTTAATCATTTAAGCTGTCTTTAAAAAATGGCACTACTTAGCATAATTTTCCAAAAGTAATAAATGCTGAAGAAAAAAGACACGTGTTACCTGAGAGCAACACTTGACTGTTGAATGACTTAAAGTAGTTACAAGTAGCTTATTAAACCATTTTTGAACAGCACGCCAACTAGCGTATTGTCTATACATAAAAGTATGTTGTGTATGTGGAGCGACCTCAGAAAAGTGGTGAACCTTTTGGCAAGTACCGTACATGCTGGTGCACAATGAAAACACACACATATATTCATGCCAATTGTGGTTTTATGAAATGTTACAACTGCTGTGAAAACTGAGGAACAGTATTGCTTTTTAGAGCTTATGGACTCTTAAACCTAACATGAACCCACTTTATTCATTGTTTTTCCCCTTAGGTTTAGGTGCTATTCATTGAACCCTTGCCAAAGGGTTATAATGTTGTTTTTTGGGTGTTTTTTTTTTTATTCTGAGGACACATCACATTTCTTTCAGGTCATGAGCTGAACGAGTTTGGAAACCACTGGTGTGCACAATCCATTTGAATCTCTCCCATTCTTGTTAACTGGCGATCTGTGCTTTCATCAGTTCCTTGCCTGGTGCTCAAACTCAGCACAGAATCCTTGATCTAACCACATTCACGGATACAGTAATGACTCAGATCCTGTTCCATATTATTTTTTTCTCATGTGGCTTAAACTGAACAAAATAAGCATGGTGACTCTAATCCTTAAATTGCAGCGTTGATGAAAAAAAAAACAAGGAGGGAAAACAAAAATATTTCAAAACAGATCAACCTTGATCAACTTGTTTGGTAATTACTGATTGTGAAAGGCGTTTCCTATTTTTGGCAAGAAGACAGTGTAGTCAAACAAGAGCTTGAAATATTTTCATTATTTCAAAGATCTGTTCCCAATGATATATTTGTCTCAACTTTATTTCATAAAGTTTTTTATTTATTTAATGACAAAGCCTATTGTAGTGTGATTTCTCAACATAGTTAAGGTTATGCATCATCAGCACTCTCCATGGCCTCAGTGGCATTAAGGAGTCAAGCAATGGAGCCATCAACAGTGTGTGTTTCTGTATCATGTGTATCCTTGCTTCCCAAACTTAAGAGTCCAGATCCCCAGATGGGCCATGGTGCTTTTTGGAAGGCGAGCACAAATTATTCAGTTTTGTTCTAATTTTGTTTAATATTTTCTTCAATTTTTTTTTGATTATTCTGTTAATCTTCCTTGATTATTTTGATATTTTGTTTTTCTATTTTTAGCCACTGTTTTGAATATTTTGCTAATTTTTATTTAATTATGTGAATGCTAGTATATTTATTTTGTTCAAAATGAAATAAGAATAAGAGTTCATCAATAATATCTTATCCTTTACATTTAATATGCTTTAAAATGTTATGTCACGCAGATTTTTTGAGTTTGCAATCTGTAGGCAGACAATGGTTCATTCCATCGATTTCCAGACTTTTGGTTGTTTATTTTGGTCCCAAAAGCAATTTGCATTTAAAGCATTTAAAACAAATCTGGGAAGACTCAGTTCAGTTCCATTCAGTTCAGTTCAGTTCAATTCAGTTTTGTTTGCATTATTCATTTTGTTCCTTAATTTATTGATCATTTTTTTCTACTATTTTGTTAATATTATTGTTCATTTTTGACCATTTTGTGAAGTATTATATATACGTACAGTATTTTATTTTTATTATATATACTTTTGTGCATTTTTCTGTTAATCTGAGGGTAATTAAGTGGTGTTTTTGTTCATTTTAATATTTTTCTTGTCCATTTTGTTCATTTTCATTTTTCATTGTTCCTTCTTTTTTCTGGTTTGTCCATTGTGTTAACTATTTTATTCTTTCATTACTCGAATTTGTTCATTTTATTGCTCATTTTGTCCATTTTTGTATTGCCTTTGATTATTTTGTTTATCTTGCATTAATTTTTATTCATTATGTGATTCTATTTTTGTTCATTTTCTAGATTATATTGATTATAAATGTCCCAGTGTTGAAATGAGACCTTCCCCCTTGCATTCATTCATGAATTCTTAATACAGTGGTACCCCATCAAATGAGCGCATCATCATAAGAATTTTTCATGACACATGTAAGACGTCTGGCAAAATTTTGTCCCATCACGCCACTAAATACTCATGTTACGACCAAAATAGTCTCAGCTTCTTCTGGTTTCTATCAGCTTCTCTCAGCGCAGTGCCACTGGAAATTGTGGGGGCGCTCTAGTGCAGTACAGCGGAAGTGGCCCCCACATCAATAGAAGAAGAAAAAGAACCAAACAGAACATAAATACAAAAAGATTGACAGAAATGGCTCAACTTTTTCAGGAGAGGCTGTGCCATAGACTGTATATATTAGTGCCATCTCAGACAACATCTTGGAGCCAAAAGCAGGATGAAACCATATTTGTATGAATGGAAGGGGGCCAGTGGAGTGAACAGGAAGCTTTAGTTAGCTTCCTGTTACCCTTCCGATGTGCTAAAACTTCACCAAGCAGTGCTAAACAAAATCATATTACAGTGCTGTTAGTGTAAACACTTAATCACAACTGCAATTGAGTGTATCTCAGGTAAAACTATGTCCGTATTGAAAAAAATAGAAGATGCAAAGGTCTGACTCGGTCCGACTTGACCGGGAGGCTCGTTACCGTAGCAACATGTAATCACATGGCAGTGGTATGTTGGATTATTTGCTGTAATATGATATTGATGCAGGTGAAACATGAGTAACTGACTTGGCAAAGGAATATGGTCAAAGTGTCTCCATTTGAAGCAGAGAGAAACTATCAAGTCTGTGAAACCTGCTATGGGAATAACATTGATTTTTAAGCAGCGGCGTGTGCATGACAAGATGGAGAGGCTATTCGGTGGTCAGGCGGCTAGTTCCAATTGGAAGGCTGCCAAAGAGTTTGTTAAGCTTCCTCAACAACGGACTTCATTTCCTCAACAAGTGTTTAATTGTGATGAGACAGGACTCTCTTGGAAGAAAATGTCACGGAGGACATTCATCACTGCCGGGGCCGCCATCATGCCTCCTTTGTCTGCAGCCGTCAAGGTAAGGTGACATTATAAATAATTTTTAGAACTAATTTCATGCATTCCTTTTCAGATAATTAACATAACTTCCTTTTCACATAATAACAATGAATAAATGTGCATGTACGGTTGTGTTTACATACTGTATATGGGAGTTTGAGTGGGTCTTGGAACAGATTAATTGGTTTTACATGTATTCCTGGGGGAAAACCGGTCCCTTCTCATGACTTTTTCATGACACGACCGTGACGCTGGAACAGATTAAACTCGTATGATGAGGTATCACTGTCTCTGTAATGTGGGTAAAAAGGTCACTTCCTGGAGAGATTGTTTTTACTCTCCATGAATCAGGTGCATCATTTAATACAGTCTGCAGTGCTATTTTTCTTTACCATAAAGGGCTTGAACGCCTCGCCGGTCTTCGTCTGGCGGCCTGTATCCGTCGGTGTTGACATATTGATAGGTAGGGTACATTAGTGCTCGTCTGTCTCAGGAGTGATCAAGGCCAAGTGCATGGCCAAACTCATGGGCTGCGACCAGCAGCAGATTCACTCCTGAAGACACAAACGTGAAATGGAAACAAAGCATGTCAATCTTCAAAATGCTATTAAACAATGCCATTAAACAAACTGACACTACAAATTTAATTTTACATAGTTACTTTTGGAGTTTTATAGGTACATTCACATGTAAATTTCTATTATATTAATAAGTAAGACTTTTACATAGTATATTATATGTATATATATTCAAGAGAAGTTTTTATATACCTGCACATGCACTGCCAGTTTGGACACACCTTCTCCTTCAGTAGGTTTTCTTTATTTTAATTATTTCCAACGCTGTACATTAATACTGAAAACATTCAGACTGTGAAAGAACACGTGAAATTATGTAGTAAACAAAAAAGTGTTAAACAACCTATAACATGTTTTATACTTTTCAATGTTCCAAGTAGCCACACTTAGCTGTATGGCAGCTTTGTACACTTACGGTATTCTTTCATCAGATTCATGAGTCGAGCTAATTTGACCCATTCCTTTCCTTCTTAACATTCTTTACACTATTAGTTGTCTTGTGCAGAAGGAGGGTGGGCGTG
>JAQQAE010007069.1:0-16147 GCA_029823295.1 Pseudamia nigra
GCTGGTTTGAACTCGGCAGGGGGGGGGGGGGGCTGTGGATTTTAGCCGAGGGCCCCAGCAGACCATAGAATCACTCCTGGTCATGAGGATGGATAGGATTAGGAACAAGCACAGGATTAGGGACAAATCAGAGTCTACATTTTGGAGGCAAAGGCAGAGAGACTAGATGAAGATGGGTTGGATGTGTAGTAAAGAGGAATAGTGGATGTTTCGATGGAAGGATGGGTAATGATGAAGCTGCTGAGCAAGAGGCAAAGAGGACGACCAAAAGGAGATTTATGGAGGACATGTAAGAAAATTAGTTGGTGCCAGAGAAGAAGATGCAGAGGACAGGGTCAGATGGAGAAAGATGATTTGCTGTGGTGACCCCTAAAGGGAACAAGTAAAAGAAGAAGTTGGGAAAGGTGTAAAGGGATACATAGAGAGTGCTTTCATGTTTTATGGGCACGTGGCATACAATGTTAAGCTGAATTACTGCCACCTACTGTGTTTGAATATGTGTATTTTGATTGTTATTATCCCTTAAAAGCTCAGAATGGATAACATAAACACTAATGAAGGACTTTTGCATTATTTTGGCCTCTGCAAGTCACAGTAGTAGTGGTGGAGGAGTATTCAGTTGGTTGCAATCTCCATCTACACTGCTATATCACTAAATATCACATGACTACATGTGCATGAGTATCCCCCGTTTTTCTAAATTTGGCCATATTCTGAATGTGACAGATGTCATGTAAACAGCACATTCCAGGTGGATATTCAGATAAGGCCTTTTTCTGAATGAAAGGCTTGGGATGTGCACATATTAATTTGGAAATTTGGACATGTATCCAACATATTCAGAAAATACATGCTCATTTTTAGGTTGAGGTTCAGCTGTGTTAAAGACCCTCTCTGGTACACAAAAACGTGGGAAAAACTTGCCTCAAAACATTAGAACAGGCGTAATATCACCAAGGTTTTAAATATGAGCAAATATCTTAAACTTGTTTTTTTTTCAGGACCATGATTGAAGGAATGAAAAGGAGAGGCTGAGTTCACACATTGGAACATCCATCACCACTGAAAAACTTTGAAAAATCATGTCTATTATAGAGGTATGAAGACTCGCGTGTAAACAGGAATGTTAGTGGAAGTATTGATTTCATTGCTCATGTAAACAGCAGAATTGAAACGTTGTCTTTTTTGAAACAAAGGAGAAAATGGAATATCAAGTGTATGTGAAAGTAGTAGTAGTGATTTCTTATATACAGTACTGTAGGTACATAACTGTTCATACAAATGCATAAATTCTTATCTTTCTACTGGATACTTCATCTCCTGCATTCGGATTTCCTTTAACCCTCCCTTTTGCTTGTGAGCTCATCTGCATTGTTGCTCTGGGTCAATTAATATCCACTGGAAGACTGCCCTCTACTCATGCACATAGTCAATGGTCATGAGAGATGATTGTATATTTGTAAGTATGCATTATATGCAATATGTGTAATCAACACAAGCAGCTATGGTCGCAATATATATATATATATATATCCAAAAATGAGATGCCAGGTGTTTGTGTGTGTTTTATGTGTGCCTCTGTGTGCGCATATATGTGTCCATCTGGACGGGTCCTTCGGGTCACAGTAATCTGGCACAGCAATCTCGCACTGTAATCATCTCAGTGCCCAGCAGGTGGTCCAGCAGAAGGCTGGGGAGAAAAGTTTCTGCACATTTTTTCTGAGCCAGCTCAGGCCATCCTGCTGTATAGAACTGTGCATCCACAGAACAGTGTGACATTCCATGTTAGAGAACCTTAACGTGTAGTGTGTGGAAGTAGAGAAAAATGATAAATAAGTGATCTGAACATAGATTTTAGAGCAATTTTCATATCACATCACTATCTTCAGCAGTAAGACATGTTGACAGCACTGTCCTCAGCTTTGGTGCTCTTGACACACTCCCCATGGTTTTACATGCAGACAGTGGTGACATTGGCAATGGAGCAGCTTAGCCTGCTCAGAAAATGCAGCAGGAGGCTGTACTATGTAAGTATACAGAAAGCAGTGTCTTTATGGCACATTATACAACAAGACACCCTAACTACATGAGAAAATATCACCATAGCTGTTTACCCCTGGGAAGAAAGTGGTTTATTCTGTAATAGAAGGTGACAGATAACGGAGCAGAAAGCATAATGATATATATTCTACCTCACATTCTTTTTTTTCTATTTAGCTGGAAGGTCTTAACTCAATTGCATAAAGCTATTTCAGGAGATCTAGGCCTTATCGTGCCACCACACACAGGGATAATGAACTTGTCCTACCCTGAAACATTATATACATGTGTGAGTGTGCATGTGTGTGTGTGTGTGTGTGTGTCCTGTTTTAACTCAAGAGGACAGCCTGTGTGTTGTTACATAGTGATGAAGGGTGCTTGGTTATCGCTACCTGGCACCTTTATCACATCTGCACATGTGACACCTTTCAATAAACCTCAGTCTGCACCTTTTTCTCCTCTGCCTTCAAAAAATAGAAGTTAGTGTGATAAAGAGTATGTGTACCTATGTGTGTGAGTGCGCACTTGTATGGAGGAGAAAGAAAATTATATGCTTGAAGCTAGAGGTTACTATAAGTAAAGGAACTAAAGACTAAGACACAGAATAAAATAAAAGAATTGCAGTTTAACAGCTTTGTTTTTTATTTTTTGTGTTTAATTTACTTAACCTTTATTTAACCAGGACAAGACTCTTTGAGATTAAAAATCTCTTTTACAAGAACAACCTGGTCAAGACAGCATCAGCAGTTCAAAAGGTACAAAGAATAAGACAAACGTTCACCCGTACAATATAAACATACACACAAACATCATAGCCATAGATAGACTGTAGATCCAGAGTCTTCAATGAACATTGCAAAGTCAGGTAGATATTTTTGCCTCCAAGCTATTAAAGATCTCTTTGAATTTGATTAATGAGACCAACTTTAGTTTCAGATCATGTTGTATTTCATTCCAGTAAGATGGAGCAGCACATTAAAAATGCCTTTTCCCATGTAGACTGTAATGAACTGTGTGCTTTTGACAAATGTAGACCTGGAGATATGGTGGAAGCAGAACTAAAATACACTTGTAGATAATATGCCAGTGTTATTTTCTGTGAGCAGACAAGGCAGAACACCCAACACCTGAATGCAACACACAATGATGAGTAAGGGCTTTAAGATCTGTAATGCAGTTAAACTCAGTTTACCGTGATACATATCGTCAAAAGCATGTAGGCTTTGAGAGCAAGCATTCATGTTGATCCAGTACCAAAATCCAGAACAGACATAAAAGTTAACAGTACAAGTTTCCTTTTACCTCAGAGGAAAAACAGGATTTGATTCTGAAATTTAAAAAACAGCTAAAATTCCAGCATTTGCATCAGATGATATATGTATTTGGTATTTATACTGAGGTGCACATTAAAGTATAGATGACTAATGATAAGTAAGGTTTGGCTTTTGCATTCGATTTATCAGGATTTAAAGATCATATGATGATATACTAAATAATAATAAGTACAAATGAACATTTTAGATCTATAATGCTCTGCTTGGAACAAAGGGAGGAGGGAAGAGATAGAGGATACTGTTGCTATTTTCCTTTAAGTAATAGACCCAAAGATCCAACAACTTCTATCACTGTAACAGAGAGAGAGGGGGGGAGAGAGAAAGAGGGAGAGAGGGAGAGAGAGAGAGAGAGAGAGAGAGAGAGAGAGAGAGAGTGAGAGAGAGAGAGAGAGAGAGAGAGCGACACACAGGACTCCAGGAGCAGGAAGTCAGAGGGTTAGCTATCAAGAGTGTGAATGGGCAGAGTGTAGAGCAGAGAGCCAGGCTTTTTGGCCAGTTTCCAGTGGGGATAGTGGGTGTCCCTGTGCCAGCTGGCAGCCTGTCTCTCCCATCTGTAGAGCTGAGGAGAGTGTGCAGTAATCTCCTGGAGACAACAGCTCAGCTCAGTCCAGATTTAAAGGGATATGGCCAGCTGGCCAGGCATGGACAGGTCTGTACTGAGAAGAGAAAGGAAGGGCAGGAGAAGGCCACAGAGACGGGAGGGGATGAGTGAGTGAGCTGTGATGAGGCAAGTCAGGTGTAATGGAGAGGATGATAGCGAGGCTGAACACTGGCGGTCAGGGAGCAATAAAGAGCACTGGTAAGAATGATTATATTCCAGCTGCCAGCAAATAATGGGACCAGCTGAGTGTAATGTCTTGAAAACTTCAATGGGTGTGTGCATGTACTGTACCTGTGTCAATCGTGACTATATCTCACCTTAGACACCTATTCTCGATGTTCTGTGTCACAAACTTATGAAGCTAAGTGAAGAGGCTGCATTTAGCTTGTTCCATCAAAAAAATAAAGAAAACTGTACTGTAGGCCCAGTAGCTCTGTATAGCTCTGAGTTCACTCTTCTCTGTGACTGTTGCAGGTGGTAATCAGAACCCAGCTGGACAAACCAATTCAGTTAAAGGCATATTTCAAAATAATGCTAATCTCAGTTCGTCATTTAAGCCACTAGCCAAATTTTTGTGCAAACAATTCCAAAATCTTCCACTCAATCAATTTTGTCTCAGGAGGTTTGTCATCACAACTGTAAGCCTTTCTTGATAAGCGTTATGTGTATGTTAAATATTGTTTTATTTTATACCTTGAATATGCTTTTAAAGTGAAATTACATGGGGCTTCTTTGACTTATTTGGCGTTTTACCTGTTTTAAAGGTTCAGTGTATAAGATTTGTGTATAGTCTTAAACTTACTTTTGTTGGCGTCTGTGTTGTGCTGGATGTTGGTCATTTGTTGATATTAATAAACTCAATTTGTGTAGCTACGGTAGCTAGTGTTGCCTCATATGCCACTGCAGAGGGGAGGCATTAGGGGACTTGTGTACATAGAAATCAATATACAGGCTGTTGTTGTAAATGTAAGCAACAGAGCCAGTGATTAGGCTAGAAACTGAGTTAGTTAACAAATGAAGGATAAAACAGACTCCAAAACAAAAATGACATAGATAAGCACACGACTGCACAAACTGTACATATTGAGATTTTTTTCTTCATTATTATGGTACAGGAAGTGACAGTGGAAATGACCTGTTAACCTTTTTGTTGCAGAGCTGGTCCTGGTACAGGTTTATAGCTTCAGCCTAACTCCATATGTTAACATGAAGAAAACACTGCATGCAAAGATGTTCAAACACACATCTACACAATATACGCACAAACACATACATACTGCACACTGAGACATGCTTCCATCTAAAACATCCCTGGCACAATATAATGTACATATGCATACACAGGTGTGCTTTCTCTTGCACACACATATACACACAGGCTTGTGCACAAATGCAGACACACACACTCCTGAGGCAAAAGCTAAAGAATAAGCAAAGCCATGCAAATCCCCAGATGTGCAGGGAGACGAGGGAAGATGAGGAGGAGAGGATTCGGAGGAGCAGTGAAGTGCCTGGAAGGAGGTGGGGTTCTGATGGAGGGAAAAGGGAGGGGTTGTGGTGGGGAAGGCTGGGTGTTTACTACTGTTTAAAAGGCAGTGGGTGCTGTGTGCAGATTAATAAACAGGAGGTAATAGCAGAAGGACTCTATATTTATTTTTTATCTTAAATGTTGCTTGTTTGTCGGGCTGGATGAATATTGACTGTGAAATTGGGATCAGGGGCGACACATGCCAGTGCTCTGCCTTATCTCTGGGATGCAGGCAGGCCTGGGGCCGTTATCACCATGCCACAGTGGCGTGCCGGCACTCCAGCGCTCTCAAAGCCACCACATTCCCTTTGTATCTGCCTGGAGAAGCCTGTTTACCTTTCACTGGCTTGATATTCCTATTAGAGCCGCTGACTATTTACTCACTGCCTCCTCCTCCTCTCCCTCCACCAAGCTATGTGCTGTCTCTCATCTCTCCCTCTGTCTGTTTCCTTCTCACTGGTTGGCTATGCCTATCTAGTTCTTTTTTACTGTTTGTCTCTTTACAGTATATTTTTTTCCTGTCTCAGTTTCTGACCTTCAACATGACATAAAGTTCTAAATCTAGTTTGTCTGCTGGGAATAGGTCAAAAAAGTGGGGCATTGCATTTATTTAGATATTATACATAATGAGACAGATTTCTTGACTCCAGGCACAGAAGAAAAAAAATTTGTTGAACGACCAACCTACCGACCTACCTACCTACAGTACCTATGTACCTACCTTCCTGTCTATCTATCTATCTATCTATCTATCTATCTATCTATCTATCTATCTATCTATCTGTCTGTCTGTCTGTCCATCATGCCTGAGTCCTACTTTGACCAAATTGTGATACCTGCTAACTCTACTTTCCTAACGCTGCCAATTCACTGTGCCTTAGCAACCCCAAATCCTTAAAATATGACTTAGGCAATTATGCCATGAGGCTAACAATATGTTACATATTGCATATATTGCACATTCTCACAAATGATGTAAACCCAAGGGAAGCTGCCCTTAGTGTTTGTGTTAAATGAGAACAGCGCTGACAACTGCTGTCATGAAGCACTTAGAGGTATAAACTGGCATGAAAAGTGTTTTAATTATCAGCTGTAACATCAGGCAATAAAGAATTTAAGAGAAATCATATAGCAAAGATGTTACAAGCCAAAAGGAACCAGATGTGATGCAAGCCCCAAAGGAGTGATTTCCTTAAAAGTTACTTTCTCTCCAACTACTGCAGGCAGCTGTGCACCAGTGTGCAAAAACATCCCAACCTGCAGGAAACAACAACTTAAAGAGAAATGAACTCTCTCTTCACCGCTCTCCTTGTTTCCTCTCCTATTGTTCCCGCTCCTCTGCTCTTGTTTCCTCTCCTCTGCTCTTGTCTCGTCTCCTCTCTTCTCCTCTGCTCTTGTCTCCTCTCCTCTTGTGTCTTCTCTTCTCCTCTGCTCTCCTCTCCTCTCTTAGGGGCAGGGCACACAGATTCCTCCAGTGATGATTGCTGCCTACCGGTACTCTCTGTCTGCAATCTTCATGACAGTTTTTTTGTTTTATCTCTGTCCTCCATGCAGGGTTCACTAGGAGCTTGGGGCACACTCTGCCGCATGCCATGCCATGAGGTGGGATAAGAAGCAAACAAACATACAGGCAACACTTAGCAACCCTGATCAGAGTGTCTGCCAGGGTCCTGATAAGCTGACAGGCAGGAGAGGACAGCAAGAGGTGGAAGGAGTGGGTTGTAGTTATCGGGATGTAAAGCTGTGGACAGTAGATGGTGCTTTCCTTCTCTAATGTGTTAAACTGGATGTCCTCAAGAACACCATCCTATTCTCCTGACATGCAATCATTGAGAAAAGTGAATTCTGAATCTACTATCAGATATGTTGTTACATCTGGAAAGTACACATGTTTCCACTGTGTAATCCTTAGATTGTTGTTGAGGTTGTTGTTTGTCATTACAGACTGAACTGAACACATTTCCTGTGACTGGACAACAGTTCCATATCACTGAGAAAGATCCTCTCAAATTTAACCTCACTTCTCATCTCAGTAATAATTTCAGTCTATTGTATACAGCCACAGGTTATTAAAGGATATGTATTTTTCATGTTAGAGGTCCTTCATGCCCCACAAGTGTAATTTTGTTTTACAGTCTAACTATCTGAACATCTGTCTGTCTTTAGATGTTGGTCAATCCATCTGTCTGCTGATTAGCCCACATCTGTCTGTCGATCCATCTGCCAGCTTTTGGTGCTGATGTGTGGGTCTCAGTTTGAGCATGACAATTTGCAGCATGGAGAAAGAACTGCAAAGAAAGATGGACAGGGAGAAAAATGGGGGGGAAAGGACAGAGAGTGAAGGCTGACCTGTAACAGTGTCGGCTGTATTGTGATTGTTTCAGTTCTAGAAAAAGTCATAAGAGTACAGGTCTGCCATAGATGTAAATGTTACATCTTTTAGACAAGCTGTGCCTGCCCATGACCAGGGTTATTCTTGCACTTGAAGTGCTTTTTATTTGCAATTGTGTTCTTGTGAATGCAGAAAAATGAAGTGTGGGTGCAGTGATGCACATTTTATGTGTGGCTCTGCATTGATGAATGAACAATAAAGTCATCAGGAATAGGTGATTAGTTGTCATGAGTAATCCAAAACAGACCCAAATACACTGTTGAAAAATATTTCTGGTAATGTACTCATTCTACCTGATAAATGACACAAAACGAAGAATAAACATGTTGCTTATGTAAGCGTCTGACCATTTGACAGTGAATTGTCCTCCGTCTTTCCATATGGCTTTTAAGAAGAATAAACAAAGTATTTGCAGATATAATTTGACCTGGGTCTGTTTACAGATCAGTGAACCCTAATTGGCGCTGTCAGCCCATGCTCACTTTCAGTCTATCCATTTCAATACTGAGACAATAACAACATTATGGAGCTCAATAGCTCATATTCCTATGTGGCAATAATATCTGCATCCCTCCTCCTCTCACTGCAAATCAATGGAGTGAGATGGCCTTTAGCTTCATTTTTCATTTTTAATATTGATTGCTGTTCTACTTTGGAGTGCACTGTCAGTCCAATTACAGAGAATTTAATTGATTTTTCCTCACAAGCTGGGCTAGATTGGATTGGTTTATGCAAAGCAGATCAAACAGAAGTACTCCCTGGACTCCTTTCTATGTGTAAAATACAGCTCTAATGAGCAGGAGCACACTGACAGTTTCTTCATCTCACCTCCCTGTTCGTCCTCTGTTTGTACCGCTCAGCACAAAGTGACATGTGTGAGCACACACAAAAACACACACACTCACATAGTAATTCAATGTACGTGAACCCACTGTGATTATTGTAAGAATCTATTTTGATAATTCTAACAATGTTACTCAAATAATCTTCAGCACCCTGTAATTGCAAAAAAATTATTGTGTTCAGTAGCGCCTGCTCTAAACTATTCACTGCTGTACTTTATCTCCAGAGAGTTCAAACTTCAGTAAAGAGTTGATAATTCATACAATTATATGTGATGAATAAAGCAGGTGTCTCTTCATTTGAAAATTTCACAATGACCTTTACAGGAAGCCTCCTCTCATGAAATATACATGACCCCGAACACAATATGTCAGACAGCTAGACAAGACTAATTAGCTGCAGGTAAATTCTGCAGGCCTCGCGCACACATACTGTACACACACATACACGTTACACACCTTTGTCAAACTACTTGGCTGTTCTGCACCATCAAGTTACACAGAAGCACCATCTCACAGGCCAAGTATTGTTGACCACAGCGCAAATTATCCTTACTTGCTGTATACTTTAACATTGCTCCTGCCCAGATAAGGAGTTTGGTCGCATATTTAGCTGAAAAGCAAGAAAAAGTCAAGATAGTCTCCCAACAGGCTGATTTCAATCCAGTTGCTGCTAGTGGAGTTTCAGTTAAAAAATAAAGAAAATATCAAGACAGTTGAATCAGATGAATCCATGCAGTTTTTTGTGAAATGTCTTGTAACATATTAGGAAATGTTGAAGATGTTGTGTTGGATGTGTGTTTTAAATATCAGATCAAAACAGAAATCCTTCATACAGCCATATACTCTGGATTTTCAGTTCTCTTGCAAATAATTTGTTTCAGTGTGTTCTACTTTAAATGCAAATGAGGCTCTGTTGACCTGTTTGCACCATGGATTCCATCATGTAGACTGCCTGGCTCATTATCCAGGGATTTTAACATGGTTTTGGTGGTTATGGTGGTCCTGAGGGTCTAACTGAGGACAGTGACTGTATAGCTGTGATATGACAAATATCCAGAATTCCAAGTGGCTTGTTTCAGGTCCAGTTATCTGAAAAGGGGCTGTGTGTATTTTTATTCTTTGTGTGAAGACTATTTTTTCACAATATGTCTTAAACGACAAAACAGCCACTAGCATTATCATTACATCTCATTGGATTAATTGTTAATTGATTAGATAATTAATTGATATTTACAAGGATTATGTTGAAGACTACTTCTTGGTCCAATGGGGCGACTTTCTGCTCTTGTTGCCTACCTGGCAACTGAACTGATATAAGTCTAAAGGAAAGCTTATTAACATATAGTGTCACATGCTTTCAGATGCAATTACACTAAGAGAAGTTAAGCGCCAGCTGACTGTTGTGCAGACCTGAGAATTCTATAGCTTCTGGAAAAAAAGTGTATTTATTTCAAATGTCAAACTGTTGCTTTGATGCTGATGGCAATTAAGACTTTAAAACCTTGAAATAACTGTTGCAACAATTACTACCTACTGTATTTACACGTATTAATGCAGAATGGTCACAGTTTCTGAGGTGGTTAACTGTGTACAGTATATCTAATGTCATTAACATTTAGTGATAATGAGTCGGACAGCAGAGTGCTAATCTTTAATGTATGAGTCTTTAGGCATGTGTTAGTGTGTCTGTTTGTTTGGTTGCCATAGAGAGGTGGAAAGGTGTTGTGTTATAACAGTCTATCGCTTGTCTCCTCACTTAAATCTCTACTTTCACATTCCTGGAGGCTGGTATTGGAGCTAACACCCCTCCTCTTTGCACCTTTGCACAGCTTGTCTATGTGCATGTGTGAGTGTGGGTGTGTGTTTGTGTGTGACAGAGATGGTGTTGTCTTCTATGTCTCTGGGTGCCCCCTTGCTGAGCTGTCATCACTCCCTGGCACCGGGTACACAGCACAGCTGCAGGGGAACCACTCTGCAGGGAACCTTCGTTTCCATCTGTCTCCAATTCACAGTGGCACCTATTTAGAGCAGCTCAGCGGCTGTGCATGCCACGAGCCACAAGAGAGCAGATAGGCTGGGTTTAAAGGGGTCAACAGAGACAGAGTAGATCATGTGTTTGGGTTTGGAGCAGCAAGAGTATATTTGACTAAGGTATAGTAATACCATAAAATATGACTTTGTCATATTAGCACATCAGCATCAGTGTAGAATATTTCAATAAATTTTTATTTCTGATCAGGTGAAAGTGTGATTAACTGTTACAGTACTTTAAAAGAGCATAATTTGGATAAAGGAAACAACTCAGACACAGTAAAGCAATCTGATAATTAAGCTGTGACAAAACATCTACAACAAAGCGCATGATGCACTTTATACACTTTGGGCCAGATCCACAAAGATTGCACTGCACGTGTTAAAAGCATCAGAAATTATGCTGTTTTAGCGCAGGCAGCCTGCTCTTTTTTTGTGACCTAGTCACTAAAGATTTAGCGGCAATGATATGTAGACACAATAAAAGTTAATGAAGTGCTGAACCTGAGCGCTATGTGCTCATCTTATGTCAGAGTCCAGTGTTTCTCCGCACATCAGCACATACCGGTAGATTGGTTTGAAAAGGAACCTTCAGAAATTGCAAAGTTTATGAATGAACAATTACTTTTGTATTTGTATCTATATTTATTTATTTTTTTAATGGGACAATTGATATTAATGAACATTTGCATGTAAATATGAGAGATTACAGTCATGTGGCTAATTTCCATCTCTAGTCCCACTGACAGGTAAAAACAGAACAAACCTTATGGGCAACATAGTACCAAAACTAATGTCACAGTCCTCATTACACATAATTACATTAACCTGTCCCATTGATACTATTGCACGTAGCCCTTAACATTATTTCATATATCCCATTATCACTATTGCAGATGTCCCGTTAGTTTAAAAAAAGAAAAAAATCAATTCCACAGAGTCCATAAGAGCAAACCCTACCAACAGACAAACACATTTACACTGACATATGTTCACATATCTGATTATCCAATAGGCATACTTTGTTGTGTTTGGTAAATGAGATAAGATGTGGTATTTCACCATTGGTGGATACCATTTATCAGTTTACTCTTAACTGTACACCTCCACTTGTTTCCTAGTTCCGTGTGTAATTCAGGCAGGTCAGAAATGTCTGTGATGTACACTACCAGTTACAATTTGGGGCCACGCCAGATTTTTTAATATACTGCATATTAATATGTCAACAAATTCAACTGAGCTATTTATGTGTTTGCACATTCAAGTGCATTGCCATGCACATACTTTGACACATTACTGTTTAGGATGCCTAGAATTTGTTCATTGATTAAAGCAAAAGGAAGGTATTTTAATGAAGCCAAAGTTTAGGTTTATTTTGACAAAAGTTGGTGTTATTCTAGCTAAATAATAAAACTTATGAGTACTTGTATAAATATTGCTTCATTTTTATTTGCATGAAGAACATAGCAGTTTAACATATACGTATATTATAAAATCCGGTGTGGCCCCAAACTTTTGTCTGGTAGTATATCTGGGATTACTGATCTTTTCTGTGTGTGTCACTGCTGGTGGTGTGCTGTGCATGTTATAAAATAGCACACACAGCACAGCAGAATACCTTATTAACACCTGGATATTATGATCATTAACGTAGTGTGTTCGACTGTTAGAATCTCGATTAATAAAGGGAAGTGTGAGACATGTATCAATGACAAAAGCAGGAAAAGGCAGAAAATTGCTCCAATCAACGAGCAAACACAATTTATATTTTTAATCAGCTAGGATGCATACAGACCACTTTTCTTTTGAAACAATAAAACACCCAGTATTGATTAGTTGTCACTGACTGTGTGTGGAATATCAACTAATACTGGAACAATTGTTATCCACAGCTGATTGCAGCATACTTGGGGCCATGCATATTTAGGCATTACTCCTGGTGCAGTTAGCATGTGACATACACTCATGTAATTTGTGTCAGGCCTGTGTTGCAATTTTTTCTGAATTAGATGCTATTAGTGCAGTGACTTATTTGCATTGAAAGGGGAGGATTTGGGGACAAATGTCTGCATATTCCCTCATTTGCAGTTTGTGGGAATTTCGCATGCTTATTGAGTCCTTTGTGAATTACAAGCTATTTTTCCTTTTTTTCACATGCTAAACCGGCACAAATCTTTTGTGGATCTGGCCCATTATGTATTACAACCAGAGGTGGGTAGTACTCAAGTATATTTACTTACTTAGACGTACTTGAGTATGTACTTCTGAGTTATTGTTTTTCAGAATACTTTTTATATTTGTGAGAAAACTGTACTGCCACAGGAACAACAGTTATACTGTGATCAGCTGCTTGCTTTGCTAACACAAAACAGGAAATCTTGAGCTTATTGCAGAGTTTTTTTTTCCTTAATGAAAGTAAATTATACAGAACATTATGCATTTTTTTGATTTGCTGGTTGTCCCCCTGTCGCCCTTGGCTTGCTCTCAGTGGCTCTGTTGGGTTTACTGTCTGTATAGTCTTGAGGTCTCGGCCTTGAATTGTGAAGTGAACCTAGAGATAATCATTGATTATGAATGGCGCTATACAAATAAAATTGAATTGAATTGTATTTTGCATTGTTATGATGTAGTTGCACCTGTAAGCTAAAAGTCACCTGTTAAATGTAATATATCTGACAACTCACTGCTTGAGTAGTATACTTTATATTCTTACTCAAGTGCATATTTTTATGAGTACCTCCACTTGTCATTATAATTCCAAAACCATAATATTACTTCTTCTTGGACACCGTTTCTTAATCAGTCATTGAAAAGGAATGATCTATTTTTATGTTACCCTATCTCTGCTCATAAGGTACAGTGAATCATCTACACATCAGAAGGCTGCTGGTGTGATCTCTGGCAGCCCTCAGGGACTGTTTTACAGAGTAAAAAACTGGTGAATTTGACACAGTATGAAACACATTAGGTAAATGAAAGTAGAAATGTTCTATCTAGTCTAAGCCCATATATCTTTTAAAGATATTTCTTATTTTCATCATGACTGAAGGTAGGTTTAATGATTTATAGGACTGCTTTATATAAACATAAATGCAAAAGAAAAGGTAAATATATATTTTGAACAATAACACCTGCAACCCTATCAATGCAGGTCAGTTTAATATCACTGTGAGTATATATCAACATCTGTGTGTGTGTACAACGTTGCACACGTATGGTGATGTGTGTTCATTTGTGCATGCAGTGCAGTGTATTCCTTAACTTGTGTCTTTGTGAATATATGAGAACAGGCTTAATTTAGCAGGTGTGCTTTGACAGTTCTTGAATGAGTGCCAAGTCCGCCGTACGAAAGAGGAGGCGCTCCATGTGCATCTGTGTGGAGCTCGACTGTGACAGATGGGGACGGTTTAACTTATAGAGTTTTGTTAAGATCTGGAGGTTTTTCTGAAGCTGTCTGTGCCAAACAGGTGTGTATTCTAAAAACACCACAGAGAGAAAAGGTGAACAAGCCTCGACTGACTTATTTGTCTGGTAGTGCTGTTTGCTGATAGAAGGAGGTTGCCAGTGTATACTGTGTTTTTTCTTGTTGATGTAGTATCACATTAGTTGCCGTAATTCCCTTTAGGAGAGCCACTGGCCTCATGTTGAGCTTTCAAGACTCTTTTTGTGTCGCAAATGGAAACAAACATTGTGTCTAATTTCAGATACTTAGTTAATACACATCTATATGAGACTGTTAATATTGTGTTCTCAATTATAGTACTGTTGTACACAATCTTATCATGAACAACCACCAAAACGTCTTCTTACTTGCTCACTAGGTTTCAGTTTGCATTTAACAGTCCTACAATGTGAAAATCCATCTTTCGGAGGGTTTGAGGTTTAAATAAACTCCAGGGCAAAGAATAAAAGCTTTGAAAATATGGACATGATCAGGGCTATCAGTCCTAAGGATCTCACATCAAGATGAACAACAAGAAAAACAAGCTTTGAATTGTTGTAATTTGTGACATCACAAGTCATAACCAATCATAGTTAAGCTAAAATGCATTTGTGCTGCTCCCCACGAGCCAGCAGAATTCTACATTTCAAGTTTAAATCTTAAAATATTACAATTTTTAACCAATAATATACTAAGATTTACCCTGCAACCATAACTAACAGTTGGTCATGGGGGTCGCAACCAGCCATTATTCTTTGTTTACAATAGTCAGGTGTCAAAATCTGATCCTCAGTGGCTTTGCCAGTGAGTTGTGAGTTGTGAAACTTGTGGTTTAGCTAATCTGACCATCTCGTGGTGAAAACTGGGCAGTTATGACTCATCACATGGAAATCAACATCAATAAGAGGCCCTCAGGAAACTCCACAAAACTAAGAAAAAAATCAAATCAACACATTTTATTTTGTCAACACCCTTACAGTGGTCTTTAATAGACACATATAAGTGGTACAGGTACAAATGCATTATGATCTGGGACCTTTAAAGAATGGCAAACATACTTTTAGCTGCATTTCATGTAAGGTAGAAATTATATCGCCACCTGCACTTACAATGTGCCACATCATTGCTGAACTAGCCACAAAACTAAATGTGTTACTTCCATATCCACCAACTTCACACATATGAAATTCCCATCCTCTGCTATATGGCAAACATGGCGACCATTGAGAGTGAAAAGAACCCTATGATATGCTGTAGACAGGGGCGAGTGTGCCATTCAGGTATACAGTACATGATGCATAATGTTAAATGAGAGGCACATTGTACCTTTTTTAATAAGTTAATTTAATTCTTACTTGTTTCTAGTATATGTAAATTTTAGCTCAAGATAAAATAGGGAAGCTTCATAGTGTCCTGTCTGTAAACTCTTGGTTTGCAGACAGAACAGTATGAAGCATCTGTTTCACTGTCTATTGCATTCATTGCATCCATTTCCTGTCTCTCTGTGCCATGGATTTCATCAGCTCCTGGAGATATCATACCAGTATGATTTTGGTGGGTCTGTTGGTCCTGAAGAACTGACTGAGGACAGTGACTCTATATTTTGGACATCACAAATATCCTGACATCCTAATGGCTTCTTTCAGGTCCAGTTATCTGCAAAGCAATTTCCCTCCTTTGAATATGAATTTTGACACATTGGCATTATTCTCAGAGTCTAAAAACCTTTTTAAAATCATAGGAAATTACATTTTTCACAATGTCTCCTTTAAAGTGAACATACAGTCAATTTTTTATGAGGTTGTGGGTGTCACCTTCTAACTATTGTGAGGCCTTAACTGACAAAATTATCTACCGTAATTTCCGGACTATAAGCCGCTGCTTTTGTCACACATTTTCGACCCTGCGGCTTATACAATGATGCGGCCTATTTA
>JAQQAE010007070.1:0-16147 GCA_029823295.1 Pseudamia nigra
TTATCTGATTGTTTTGTTGACATTCATTTACGCATGACGCAATTGCAGGCAGTACTGTCACTTCTGTTGTAGCACACTGCCATCTGGTGGGTGCATGCCGCAACTGCGCCTTATAATCCGGTGCGCCTTATAGTGCGGAAAATACGGGATTTATTTTATGCTTATTTTTTTGGTTCATTTTGTTGATTGTTTTGTTAGTTTTGCAGGACGACTGTTCATTTTTCCTTCAGATTTATACATTTTTCCTTAAGATTTGTTCATTTTTCATTCACATTTGTTCATTTTTCCTTCAGATTTGTTCATTTTTCCTACAGCTTTGTTCATTTTTCCTTCACATTGGTTAATTTTTCCTACACACTTGTTCAATTTTCCTTCACATTTGTTCATTTTCTTAGTTATTTTTGTTCAACTTGTTGTTCTTTGTTCATTTTGTGGATAGTTTTGTTTCTTTTTGTACAGTTTTGTTGATATTGATGATTATTTTGTTCCATTTTCTGATTAATTTTGCTCATTTTCTTGGTTCTTTTGTTCAGTATGGAGATAATTTTCAACCTTTTTTTCTACAGTGTTATTCATTGTTTTCATTTTTAAGTATTTTGTTCATTTTGGTGTTGATTTTGTTCCTTTTTTGTCCACACAACACATTTTTTCTTTACAAATATGTGACAAAGGGTCAATTTAACCCAAATACCACACGAGGGTTAAAGTACTACATGGTGACGAAAGCCAACAGAACATGTAAGAGCGAGCCAAGGGTGACAAGTAGAGAAAAAACTGAACGAGAAAAACTCCAGCAGAGTCAGGATGTGTGTAGACAGCCATCTGCCGTGACTGGCCGGGGTTCGGGGACGGGGGAGAGACAAAACACAAGTGTAGACAAACACCTTGGAAAAACAAAACATCTTCCCATACGTTTCCATCTGACCTTCTGACAAATTGTCACTCTTACCTTACAGTCCAGAAGGCTCCCGAGGAGGCCCATGGTAAATATGGCTTTTCTCAGCTCCATCATCACACTTGGCCGTTGCAGTGACTGTATTAATGCCTGCACTCACACATCATTAGAGCTGCCTCCTTTACCCCCTCTGCAGCTCCAGGCCATTTGAGGTTTTGTCTTGCAGATAAACACATGTAGATGAAGTGTGGTTTTTTCAACGGATGTAAATATGTTATTGTGACTTGGCGCAGCGCATGACAAACCTAACTCCACAGCGTCCCTCATCAGCATGTCAAACTGTCCTCAGCGAGCTGCATGCACGCCGCTCTGCCCGAATGAAGTGTCGCCCTCACACTTGTGTTTGCCCTCTAGCGTGCAACGTCCTCTACATCAACTCTGTGGACATGGAGTCTCTCACGGGCCCTCAGGCTATCGCTAAGGCTATCACTCAGACACTGGCGACCAACCCTCTGCCTGCAGCGACGACGGTCCACTTCAAAGTGTCGGCGCAGGGCATCACGCTCACGGACAGCCAGAGGAAGTGAGTGAACACATGCCATGCACTGTGGCATCTTTAACAGGAATGGTTTTCAGTTCACAGATGTGCCTTGTCACGAGTCAGTTTGTGCCATTTCTTGTCTTTGTAATGTACAATGCAAAAATAAATAAATTAATTAAAGGAACACACTTTGAAAACACATCAGATTCAACGGGCAAAAAAAACATCATGCTGGATTGCTGTACTGATATGAACTGGGTAATGTTTTAGGAATGCAAGATGTCATATTGTTTGATGGAAATGAAAATGATCAACCTACAAGCGGAATTTTAAGACACCCCAAAAGTGGAAAAATGATGTGGCAGGCGATGTGGCATGCCTGACAACATCAGGGAGTGAAAAGCACAAGGCACCATTGGCAGACGTACCAATTCTGGTGGTCTATGGCAAATGCCGGCAGACTTTCATGGTGTCAGGCAGTGAGCACAGAGCCCACTAGAGGATGTTGGACCCTCAGGCTACCATCTTGAAGTCTGTTTCTGATTGCTGGGTCAGAGACATTCACACCAGGGGTCTGCTGGTCACTGGGTCACTGGGTAGGGCTCCAGTGGTGTTCATCCTGTTCCTCCTTGCACAAAGGAGTGGATAGCAGTTCTGCTGATGGGTTACGGACCTTCTCTCTCAGCAATCTGCAAAGGCCTTTGAGTCACATACATGCACTGACACTGAGACAGACAAGGTCAGCGAGGCTTCATCAGCCCAGGTCACATCTGCACAGTCACAACAGTACGTAACACAAATACATATTTCACCCCATACTGCATAGCTTTGAAGGGCACCCGTCTCAAGCGTCAAGTCTCTTGCTGTACGCACATGGGCTTCATCCAATCAGCATCCAAACGCTCCATCTTTGCCCATAAGAGACAGTGCATTTTACACTACATTCAGGAGACCTGCACGGGCTGCTGAGAGAGACGGCACAGCATTCGGTCTGTGCAGCTTTTCTCTTTGTGCACAAACTTCACCTGTCATGATCTGAACCCAGTCTGATGATCACCCCTGCTTGCCGCCGCCCGTTTTGCCACGACTTGTCCTTCATGCTTTTGACATTGTGCTGGTGAGACACACCAAACCTTCTGACATTGGCACATATTGATGTGCTATCCTGGAGGAGTTGGACTGCAAAATGCAAAACTAGTGAAAAACAGTCAGAAAAGATGCGCAGGGGAAAAAAATGCCAGTGCCCCCATCTGTAAAATTATTGTTTTGGTAGCCGTCTCATTGTTACCCCTGTTGTGAATTTCATCATCACCAAATTAGTTCAAATTAACAACCCCCTCTGTTAGATCAATATCCCAGAAGTTTAAGTAACTTAATGCTATATCCTGATTAAAAAGTGTCCCTATAATTTCTTTGAGCAGTGTGTTTTATACCATCAGTTGTCTTGTGCAGAGGAAGGATATATACAATAATCCTGTTAGTGCTACGGTGCTATTGTACAAATCCATATCATGGCAAGTGTAGATGTGTCCAAGGCAAAGACACACAATCATCTCTGTCTCATCACTTTTTCCCATCAAGATCACACAGACATTCTGTCATTTTTATTGTGTCATAAACTGTTCATACCATTCTGTCAGGCACTAGCGGTTATGACCAGCAGTGTGTTTTGTGAGATAAATGCCTTTTTTGGAGACATTGCATTCATACAATAAACTGTCATGAGGTCACAGCAACCTTGATTATTAACCCTTGGCCACCAAATTATTTTCAGTTCATCCTTAGGGCCAAATACAGTAAGACTAGATACAGTACACCTGCAAAAACTTTTTATGAGAAATGGTATGCATTTGTCTTTGATGCAAGGTGGAGATTATTGTTTGGATGTCTGTGCACATGGTATGGTTTTAAAGTGCAATAGTGATTGGATAAAATGACTCAGACCGGCTCTGACTCCTCTTCCTGCCTGAACTAACATGAAGCTTCATTATGCTTTATGTCCCATGATACTGACCTTTAAACTTAATAACGGCTGGCAGACCTTCTTATAGATGTGTACTTTATTGAAATATATGGAATATGTGGTCTAAACAGTATTAGTTGATCATGTAAAGATAAAGTAATATCGTAAAAATGTGTAAGGAGACTGAGTTATTTATGCCTAAAATATGTGCTGCTTGTGTTCTTGTAGGATTTTCTTCAGGCGACATTATCCGATCAACACAGTAACCTACTGTGACATTGATCCCCAAGACAGAAAGTAAGAAAACATTTCTATTTATTCATTGTGTCAATACAAAAAGAGAACTTTTAAGGCAAAATTTACTTGTCCTTCTTTCCGCAGATGGGGCAAAGAGGGAGGAGGGTCAGTGAAGTAAGTCTGAATATTTAAGATTTGAAAAAGTACAATATTTGCTTCTGAGATAAAGCAGCAGAAAATCATATATTTATATTCAAAAACAGACAAATGCTAACTGCAGGGTATTGTTCTTCTTCAACACAGGCTTTTTGGATTTGTCGCGAGGAAACAAGGAAGCACAACAGACAATGTGAGCCACCTGTTCGCTGAGCTGGACCCAGATCAGCCTGCCTCCGCCATCGTCAGCTTCGTCTCCAAAATGATGAAGCGGTGAAACTCCCTGATGCCTAAAAAAAATGGCAGAGCCCATTTTGAAATCTTCCTCCATCATTGGTGTCTTTTTTCGTCAGGACTCGATGATGATGATAGTGCTGACGATGCCCCTCTGTTTTTCAGTTTATTTCCTGTCAGTTTGTTTCGTTTCCCCTCCTCTTTTTTTTGTCTCTGCCTTGCTGGTTTGTCTTGACTTTGGTCTTTTTTCCAAGAGTTTGAAGGATACGGTGCAGATCTCCGGTGGGGACAGAGGATGTGTGATGCGGAGCTGAGAATGTGACAAACATGGAGGCCCCGGATGGGAGGAAATGGGTACCAGAGGAAGAAAATGCTCAAGATTAAAGGAAAATGCAAAGTTCAGTCAGGAAACGTGGAAGGACTTGTACGTTTCAGGGTATTCTGTTGTCGTTTGTGTTGATTGAGTTACCAAAGGTAGTTGCAATACAAGTGCAAGAATGATGTAGCTATTAAGCCATTATTTTTTTCCTCTTTTCAAAAGATGAAGTGTCAAAAAAAAAAAAAAAAACAGAAGAGAATACGGTTTCTTCTTGAACTTGTCTTCAGGAAAAAAAGTTGGCCTTGATGGCTTTTAGCAAAAGAGTCTGAAGACCTTATGCATGTTAGCTTGATCTTTAAGCTTGGTTCTTCTACCTTCCACAAAAGTCATTGTGAGTGGTCATTTCTGGGTCTGTTGTGTGTTGGAAAGGGCTCTGCAGTGAAACAACGACTGATCTATACTGCGCATAGCAGACCAGACTTTTAAAAAGAAACACACACACAAACAAGAAAAAAAAAATCACGCTAAGGTCACTCGCATCACCTCGTCCTGCTCTCCGAGCCTCTCTCAAAGTTCACTTGTAGGATTCCTCTCACCTGAAATCAGCAAGCTCCTGATAGCATGTCAGACAAAAGCAAGAGAGACTGTTTGTCCACAAGATGGCGCCACTCGGTCAGGCTTTGGACACGGACTTGCCCATCACCAACTGCTTGCAGTAGTGGATCTGTTGATAGACGCTGCCACTGAAACACACTGGAAATCACCAGGGACTGGCCCCATGACCTGGACCTATGCACTGTTCTTTATGCATGTTGTTGTCCCAAAATACACCCTCTCTCATAGCTACATTCAACATCACTGAAAACATTCTATGCTGTGTGCTAAAAATGACTTAAAACCTTTAGACAAGTACACTGAGGTTGTATGACTTGTCAAAGACTGCATGAAATAGACAAACATTTTTTTGTACTCTCCTCAGAGTCCTGAAAAGAAGTAGGCAAAAACCCATTGTTGAAATAGTCACATGATAGTGACATGCTCTTTCTACATTTGACTTTTATTTTCATTGTTGTTGTTTCTGTTTTGGTCCATTTGAGCCAGGGTTACCTTTCACTGTACCGAGGACAGTCCGCTCTTTGTTATTTTGTTCCACAGTGGATCCACCATGTCGTCCAAATTTACATTTAGATACCTTTTAAATAGGGCAAAGAAATAACACACTGTGCGCAAATGCCTGTTTGTTGAACACGCTCAACCATTCACAATAAGCTAAGGAAATTGATATTGATATAAATGTACATAGATATACTACTTTGAAAGGTGACATAGCGAAAAAGTATTTATTTTTGTTGCTTTGGTCCCTCATGATTACTCATATATACATATATTGTACAGTCTAGATAAAGAAGATTACCTAATGGGTTGAGAAAAAATATATACTTATTTTGGCTAATGATTTCAAAGTCTGACGATTTTGAAATGTGTTTGAATATATGGTGTACATTACTTTGTACATGTATATGTTTCGGGCTCGTCATGTTTTTCATTTTTGCGTTCTTTGAGAACGAGGTAGGGCATGAACGGTAGAAGCCGAGAGTCGGACTGAACTGCATGGACGGAAGCATCTGAGGAACACACTCGTAGAAATAAAAGCGTTGTAGCTGGTAGATTTTATGGTAAAAGATTTTAGAAAAGGGGGGGAAATAGTTGCGCAGCCAACCTCAAATGCAATATGAAAACAAAAGTCGTATGCAACCATGACAGTCACAGTTATAATTTGCCAAAGATTCAAACACATCTATGCTAACTGGCTACATGTTGCTTTTATGTTCGACAGCTCGTCCCGTTTTTGTTTTCACGCTTTTGTTTGACCTCCAGCTCAAGCGTTAGTGACTCAATCGCAGGCTCGACACCGGCTCTCGTGTGCTGCCGACCCCCTTCGAGGGACGCGGCATTTATACGGCGAGACACCCGACTGCGCATTTTGTTTTTCTGGTGTCTCGCCGCACCAAATATGTGTCCATCTCCGTTGCCCTGTTCAAGAGACAACAGGCTTCGCTGTGCCCCAATTGGATGTGTGTAAAGAAAGCACTTACGTTCACAATACCAAAAGAGGAGTGACATAAATTCCATATGGGTGTCAGTGTTGGAGGTAAATAAAGCGAGACGTGTATCACCGTGATGCTAAAGCTCTACAGCTGCAGCTTTGTCAGACTGCCAAAGGTGTCTTCTCTGGCCCTCTCGAAAAAAAATCAGCAATTTATTTATTCTTATTTATTCTTTTTTTTTTTTCTTCCTCTCTTTTCCTGACATGTTTTTAAAAATCTTGCCGCATTTTCACAGGTTTCACAGTCGGTGTTGAATGGAGGAAATGTGTGGTGGCGCTTTATTGAAAGCAAAGAGGTACCATGCAGTCGACTAACAAGCTCCTCAGCTGGAAAAAAAAAAAGAAATAAATGTCCTTTTACATCTAAAAGAGTAAAACAAATAACATATGGTATACTCTAAAATCCATCATGCATTGTACCTGTTGGCTTTGAATCAAGGGTTACTTCTTGTCTTGGTGAAAAAGAGCGTTTCTGTGACCCCTCCGTACAAGTCGAATGAATGTGCTACTATGGATGTATGTACTAAAGGGTCTCAGATTTTGTTTGCGCTTATCATTTACATTATATTGTCATGGCTTACCTGTTCCTAAGGAGAAAAAACATTAAAGCAATACAAATCAGTTACAGGAAGTCATGTGGGTGTTTATTAAATGTCACTTGATAATGACATTTCATGCACTTTCCACGATTTGGTAATGTTTAAAATAAAATTTAAATAGTTTACACAAGGACACTTCCTGTATCCGTGTCACATGGGCAGACCTTTCTAGAGGACTTGAAGCCCATCCTGTCCCACTCATCCTAATGCGAGATGTGAAAGTGGCCCATTTTTCAAAAGCCACAGCTTTTCAACAAACACATGGACAAGCATGTTTCTGACTTAAAGGTGCAGTCTATGATGGTGGGACACTAGATAGTAGCCAATCATTCTTGGTGGACCACTATTAATGATTAAACAGGTGTCTTGTCAGTCAAAATGACTTACAACCTCATAGTTGTCAAGCTCATATGACTGTTCTGTTCTTTCCAAGGGGAAACGACCAGGGCTGTTCAGTGAGGTCAATGTGGAAGTAACTTTAAGTTGTAATACCACCACGTGGCCACTGGGGAACTGATCGTCCGGCTCCAAGAAGCTTTTTTCCCCATAGAGATACATGTGATTCTATCTAAAAATGCTAAGCCAATACATTTTTTTCATGGGTCATCATGGTCTCAAAGATTTTATTTAGATCCTCTAATAAGTAAAGTGATGATCCATCTTTAACTTTTTGCTTTGTTATTAAGATATTACAGCAAATAATCCAACAAATCACTGCCTTGCTGGGGTTTGACTGATATGTCGCTATGGCAACAGCTCGCTAGTGAAGTCGGACCGATTCAGACCTTCATATCGTCTATTTATTCACTATGTTCATAGTTATATATGAGACACACTAAGTGTTTACACTAACAACACCATAATATGACTTTGTTTGACACTGCAGGGTGAAGTTTTACTGCATCAGTAAGCTAGCGGCTTATATTAGCTACCCACGAGTCCCCTGGCATGAACGTTTCATAAGCCCCACTGTCGCTCATCCAAATATGGTTACATCCTGTTTTTGGCTCCAATATGCCGTCCAGGAAGTGACGACCTGATTGGCTTCAAAACGACCCTTCAGAAACGAATGGATGACGTCACGGCCACTTTGTCCAGTTATATATACAGACTGTGGTTCTTACCTGTAGCAGATATTGACACAATCTGAAATGTAGACTGTCTCTCTTCAGTCATTTTGTGGTTAAATAAACTACAGTTGCTAGCTCCTTTATCACAGGTGCTTTCACACCTGCAAGTTCGGTTCATTTGGGCTGGTGTGAAAGCGGACCAGTTTGATTTGGTCCGGACTAAAGAACCGAACCGAGACCACCTTTTTGATGAAGTCTCGGTACGGTTCGGTACGCCTCCATCCGAACTCCGGTGCGGTTCGCTGATGGTGAGAACGCTGACCGGCCGTGATTCGGTCCAGCTGTCTGTAATGTAGTACTTTTTGGTCAACGGAGGCTTCCGTAGCAAGCTGCATCATACATTTCAAGAAGCTTCTCTACGTCAGCCTTGTCCATGTCAAAAAGAAGCGCACAGTGTTTTCGACCCGAATACAATTTCCATGCTGGATCAACAGAAGTATTTGTGCTTTTTGCACAAACAAATGATGATAATAATAATTCGCCACAAAAACAATAACATAGTACCATTCATTATTCCGAAGTAAAGCATAAATCCAATATTTTCGTCTGCTGGATTGTTCCCTCTACAAATGCTGAGCCAATCAGCTCTCACTTACTCACTCAAAACACAGTATTTTATAAACAGCGCCACCAGATGAGTGGGGGGATAAACAACATTCATAGTGGTTGGTTCGTTTGCAAAAACACTGGTGTGAATGTGGACCAAACTAGTTGAGAATCGAAACATTGAAACAACTTGTGGGTCCAATCGACCCACTGGACCGGACTAACAGGTGTGAAAGCAGCCTTAGGCCTTATTAACTTGTTTTTATGCAGATTCTGCCCATTTATGAGACAGAAATTGTTAACCATTTCATATCATTCACAAAGCCTGTGCAGTCAACATGGGATCCATTACATTTTTGCAATTACATTTCTTACACCTGCTGTACCTTTAAAGCAGTGAGGATGTTTGCAGACCCAATCTCTACAGGTAAGAGCCAACAGTTACCAAATGTACGCTGAGACTGAAAAGAAGCCATTTTGAAGCCGCTGAGTCATGTCAAGGACAATCAGCATGAACAAGCCTTCCATTGTTACGTTTCACAATAAAAGCCCCTTAAACATATGCACTGCAAGATGGTGGTTAACAGCGTTTAACGACATTTCATTCTAGTGAATTAGATGCGAGTAATGTTAAATGCCAGTGTTAGATTCATATGGGGGATATAGCAGAAAATAAAACATACCATTTATGTATTTCTTTAAATATGCATATCATGAAAATGCTCCATATCAAGCCAAGGAAATAAATATAGACATTTTGAGGGATTTTAAGCTGTTTTTTTTATTTAATGTTAAAAAACACCTTTGTATTGAGTTGCCTATTGAAAGCATAGAATACAAAATGATCATCTGATAACAAAATGAGTGATAAAATGACCAAAAACTCATCAAAATGAGACTGTTCGTTAAACTCAGGTGTGCAGCTCCGATGAGATGCAGCTGAGATTCAGCCCCGGTTTGAATCGTCCTCATGTGAAACCTCTTTGAATAGGAATCAGAGAGCTCATGTGTCCACCTCTTCATCACCAGGTCTTCACCTTCCACTGCCATATTTTACTGTCAAACCACTGCCTGTTTTCACTTCCCTAATGGAAGCCTCCTCTAAATACAGTTTTATCTCATTGTTCCTGTTCATTATTTGCATTTTAACACGTCAGAGTACTAAGATCTGGGGCCATATTTCATCGCGAAAGGTTAGTTCCTCTGTGAATTTATTCTTGTGAGGTTTTTTTGTCTGTGCCACAACATTTAGAGCAATAAATCAACTTAATAATATACTGCTCTCCTCTTGAGTCTTCCATAATATTCTGAAAACTGGACTAATGGTCCTGCAACCTGTGGCTTTAATGGAATTGACGCATTAAAATGAATCCAAATAAGCAAAATAAGCACAAAATCAACAAAAGAAGATAAAATAACTTCATAATCAAAACAAATTAAGAGAAAACTGATGCAAGTAATTTACAAAATGAACAAAATCATCAAGGGAATGAATGAGTATAATAAGTTAAACTAATAATGAAAGACAGTGTAAGAAAATGAACACAAAAAGAAAAAAAATATGAAAAAAACGAAAGGTTAAGACAGCCATGAGAAAAATAAAAATAAAATATTAATGACAAAATATCCAACAAATTGAACAAAATGGTCAATAAATTAATCAAGGAAATGAACAAAGGCAAAAATATTGAAATATGTCATGAAAGTCGGCACAATCTGGGAAATGAACCAAAATTTGCACAAAAAATTAAATAATCTGCAAAATGAGCAAAAATAGACAAAATAATTAATAAATGGAACAGAAATTAACAGAATTATCAGGGAAATTTGCATATTTTTTGAAAAATCAATATAGCGAACAAATGAATGAACAAAATAGATAAAAATGAAAAAAATAAAGAATGAAATAATAACAAAGAGGTGTTAACATGTTGCCCACTAAATCGTGTCATATGTCATGTGGGTTTGAGTAGTGTTTGTTGCTTGAGACACTTATTTTTTCTATATGCTCAAAAACATCTCTTTAGATTGTAAAGATTGCCAACCCCTGGACTAATATATTGTGAAAATAAAAATTTTGTTGCACAGCTATGTCTTAATTTGTTTCTCTATGTTGCTAAATATAGCATAGATATAAATCCACATTAAAATCATGGACATTTTGCTAGTACCATATTTTCTGCACCATAAGGCACAGTTAAAATTCTTTATTTTTCTCAAAAATCGACAGTGCGCTTTACGGTGCGGAGCGCCTTATGTATGGATTTATTCTGGTTTGTGCTTACTGACCTCGAACCGATTTTACCCTACGTGGTACACGGCGCTCAAAAATCTGTCACAATGTTTTAGTATGACTTTGGTAAGATACGAAGCCACACCACTTGTAGGTGCATTACGGTAATCAGGAGATTAAAAAACTGTGCTGTAAGTACGGTATCACTCTGTGAGTGATACGTACGGCCGCACTCGCGGAGTGATACCGGTAGGAAGAGACACAGAGACATGCTGACGAAGCGGATTTCAAACTCACCAAACAGAGGCAGACAGACGACCCGGAGTCCACCACCACTCTGGGCGGATTAACCAAAGAACTCCAACCGCCAGACACTGGCGCCAACAGGCCAAACAAAGCCAAACCGTGAGCCGCGCAGGAGCACCGGACGACAGAAGGCCAACACACACTCACCAAGGTACGGAGGCAACGCCGGGCGAGCCACGCCACCACCCGCCAATGTACCACAAAGGCACCCGTCCCAAGTGCCATCCGAGCCCCCACGAAAGCCGGAACCACCACCGAACAGCCAAGCAACAGCAAGGAGACCGACCCGGACAATGACGAGAGGGACATGGACCCGCCCGACGCCGAGACCGCCCAACTGCCAAACTGCCAAAAAAGTGAGTGTACGGTATTGTTTTGTATTTTATGTGTTACAACTGAACAATGTTGAGAGTTATAGTATTGTGAATGAGTTGAAGAGTTTGACTTATCTAACTTTTGTGCCGCTTAATGCGCGTTATAATCCAGTGCGCCTTATGTATGGAAAAAGATCATAAATAGATCATTTTTTTGATAGTGCCCCTTGTAATGCGATGTGTCTTATGGTGCAGAAAATACGGTATACGAACAGCCACTGAGTGAAACTGACCCTTGTTGAAAAGCATTGATTTTCGTCCCCTGTCATTTACTGCATATAGAGGACAGGGACCATCTAGCCTGCGCATTAACAAAGGCGACAAGCTTTGAAGCAATATATAATTCCAAGTAGACAATGTCTTTTTAGAGGAAGGCCTTGTTTATTTTAACTCTGGTGGTAAGAGTCCAGGTCCTAAACCAGCCTGATGCAGTCCTGCCTTGTCACAAATTGTAAATGTACCATAAATTACAGCAAAGGAGACAGCAGGGGGCGGCTGGGGCTCAGTAGGTAGAGTGGTTTGTCCATGATCTGGAAGGTTAGGGGCTTAATCCCCCTTCATGTCCACAGGTCAAAGTGTCCCTGAGCAAGACACTGAACCCCAAGTAGCTCCTAGTGAGTGTCGCTGGTACAGTATGTGAATGGGTGAATGGAAAGCAGTGTAAAGCGCTTTGGGTAGTGTAGGGTAGAAAGGCGTTATGTAAGACTGTTACAATCCTGTGTCCGTAGGTGTGGTTTATGGCTCAGGGACTCACTGACTGACATGTTCAGAGGATGTTGGCTTGGTTTGTAAACCCTCTGTGATTAGCATTGAGGACCTCTGTGTGAAAGTGAGTTGTGAGTTGTGTGAATGAAGGGAGTTTGATGCCGAGAGCAGCTCCCAGACAAGCAGAGCTGAAAGACCTGAGCCATTGGTCTACAGGAGAGCATTGAACTTTTAAGTAGCACGCTAACACTACTCTGTATATTCACCTTAAAAAAACTCTGAACTGCAACACCCAGCAACCCTAGTGCAGGGTGGCCAAGTCATCGGAAGGAAAGACGGCCCATGTGGGAAATGGACTCTGTGGCTGTGCTGGCCGGATCCAGAAACAGACATGTGGTGGTGAGTTTTTGCAAACACACACCTTCATCCTCCGACCAGGAGAGGGTAAAACCACATCACCTAGAGCTATCATAGAACATAACTCAAGTCCTGAACACACACACAGGGTCCGGACAGGATTTAGGTTACGGGGCATTGTTTTGGGAGCTTAGAGAATGGACTTAGCTAAGCTAGCCTGGGACCCCCATCATAACAAAGACCATTTACCATTACCCCAGACTTTTGAGAATGGAATGGGAAAACCCTTCCAAAATGACAATGATCAGTATTCTTTTGAAAACAGCATGATATGTTGAAATATACTGCCATGTGCAAGCTAAACTTAAACATGGGGTTTCAGGAGCAAAACGCAGCAGAGGACTAAATAAAGTCATATCATGGTTTCAGAAAATCCTTTGTGAAGGGAGTTAATACAATGACAGTGATCCTTGTAATGGTGCCTGGGTGAGTTTGACCTGTTTCTTGTGAATCCTGGTGGCTCTAGTGTTAAACATCCAGGTTGTTTACTTTGGGACAGACTACAAGTTTAGTTTAAACCAGAAGCAGAACTATCGTCCACGTCCAAACAGATTGATAACAGGTGTGTGTTTGCGGCCAAGCCACCGAGCCACTCAGGGGAAATCCAGCGCTACAGAGTCAACACGGCAGCTCTCCAAGCAGTAGCCCATGCTGTTTGTTTGCTCTGTGTTTGTTTCCAAGTTTAAAACCCCCAGGCCCCCACTTCCACCGACCAAGAGAGGGAGAGAGAGAGAGGGAGAGAGACGCAGACAGGCAATAATAAGAAATGTAATCCAAAGTGTGCAAGGTTCTCATGGCTGCAGACGGTGCTCAAACTCTCAAATATGCATGACACACTTCCCTCCTGACAAATGACATACGCGCAGTATGAGCTGTAAGGGAGGTGCACGCACCCACCACCGCCATGGCTTTATTGGCTTCGTTCATAGACACTACATATGCATTTAGCCTAAAACAGACAGATGTAAAGGTAACGGGATTTGGATGGAAGGCCTGGTGGTGTGATGTGATTTGATTTGACACTTTTATTTGAACAGGGAAGTCCCATCGACAGCAACGTTTTCTTTTACAACAGATTGCCTGTGCGCGCCGTCCGTTTTGCATTTCAATAACATGAAACAGAGAGAAAATAAAACAAAACATAGAATCTGTCAAGGCAATAAAAGCACAGGGGAAAGTGCAGACGTCAAAGGCGGCGGTTTCGCATCCACCCTGATGCTCGGGGTTCGATCATCGGCTACGTTGCTGAATGAGAAATCAGGACCAGATGCCTCACGGCTTTGAAATCAGCTTTACAAGAGAAGAGAGGAAGGTCCAGCCTGAAAGGTCGACATTTACGGCAAAAGAATAAGCAGGATCAGAAAAGACGGTCAGTTCAAGGCCTGGAATAGAGATTCAAATTGACCTGACGAGGGGTTTTGAACAGTTCTTTGTCTCCAGCTTGGTCTGGAAAGAGAAAAATAAACAAAAATGAGTAAAATATTACAAAATAATGAATAAAATGAAGAAAGAAATCAACAAAAAGATGTAAAATTAACAAAATAAACCAGAAATTGTTAGAAATGGACAAAAATAGTCCATACAATCAATCAATAATCTACTCATTAACTTAAAATGAACAATAAAAAAATTAGGAAAAATAATGCTGGAAAAAATCAACAAAAGCACATAAAATTGCCGAAACAGACCACAAATTGTTAGAAATGGCCAAAAATATTCCATAAAATCAATCAAAAGAAAACTATCTACTCATTATCTTAAAAATGTACAAAATAATCAAAAAACATGCAAAAATAAAATTAATTATATACATAACCATTACCAAAATAGTCCACAAATGTTAAAAACAAAATCAATTAAAAAGATTTTTGTGAAGATTTTGTTGATTTAAAAATGAGCAAAAATAATTCTGAAAGAAATTATCAAAAGCACATAAAATTGCCAAAATAGACCTCAAAATGGACAAAAATACTCCATAAAATCAATCAAATGAAAACAAATAATCCACCCATGAATTTAAAAATGAACAACATAGTCAAAAAAATGAGCAAAAATAATACTGAAAGAAATAAACAAAAACACAAAATTGCCAAATTAGTCCACAAATGTTAAAAAAAATCATCCACAAAAATCAATTAAAAAAACTAATCTATTCGTTGATTTAAAAATGATGAAAATAATCCATAAAAGGAGAAAAAAATGAAGAAATGAACAGAAATAGGTAAAACAGTCCACAAATTGTTAAAAATGAGAAAATAATTTGCAGCCCTGTTTTCAGGGAAGTTGAGTGGCTGCATCAAATGGAAATAAAACCAGAATATGATTTGCATTGAATCAGGATAGTAGAATAAGACAAACAGGAGGTGCGGCTGATATCAAATGTCTACTAATTGAAATTTACGACTTAAATAAGGACCTGCTGACACCACGTATTATGCAACCCATGAATCGTGAGGAATTCCACTCAAATGTCAGCTCTTAATCTGAAGCACTCAACCCTAAGAGGCTTCACCTGCTGTGACATCAGCGTTAGCGCTCAGCTACAGGAGGTTGTGTCACCACGGCGACGTGTCAGGGTAATATTTCACACAGTGAGTAATTCATTTGGTTGGACCTTATTAACAGCCTTAGATGTGGCCGTCGTGCCATCATAAAGCAAACATCACATGGTCCTGGCTGGCGACATGGGGGCAGTTCCTCTTAAAATGTTTGAGATGGAGGAGGATTTAACTGCGCAAATGGAAATAAAATGGTTACTTTTTCATAAGCGTTTTCATTCTGAGCCATTTATATCTACAGAAGAAGCAGGTCGCCATGTTGGACTGACATTGTTCTACTTCCTTCCAGGCTCGGACTCCGCCACAGGAGATGCGTGACGAATCTAGTTGGCCCGGGCCCAACTAAATAAAAGAAAAATAAAAATCATGGTGCACTACACTGGTGTAGCTGATTGGCCTCCCCGACACTGGCACCCACCCAAAGACAAGAATAAGGACTTGTCAGTTATAACGACTGGTGAAAATGTCAGAATTCAAGTTTATTTTGACAACGGAGCGAGAGGCAGTGACGCAGAAAAACATAGCTGTCCTCTTCTAAGAAACAAATTAACAGTCAACAAATGTTACTATTACTATCATTAGCATTGCTGCCCCGCGCCAATAGTGTGGATCGGTGGTGATCGGGGCTGCCAGAAAGAACCACTTTGATTAACCCTCGTGTGGTATTTGGGTCAAATTGACCCCTTGTCATATATTTGTAAAGAGATAATCTTTTATGTGAAAAAAAGGAACAAAATCATCACCAAAACAAACAAAATATTTAAAAATGAAAACAATGAACAACATTGAAGAAAAAAAGGATGAAAATTATCTTCATACTGAACAAA
>JAQQAE010007071.1:0-16145 GCA_029823295.1 Pseudamia nigra
AAAATTTAAAATGTGACATTTTTGGACAGTGAGGCTTATAATCAGGTGCGGTTTATAGTGCGGAAATTACGGTAATTCCTGGTTGCGAATACTAGCTCCAACTGGGAGGAGGCACTGGGGCAGATCCAGGATATGCTGGAGATGATATGTCTCCCAGCTGGCCTGGGAATTCCTGAGGGAGCTGGAGGAGGTGGCGGGGGAGAGGGAGGTTGGGCTTCTCTGCTCCGACTGCTAGCCCGGCGACCATGACCAGGGTAAGTGGTAGATGACGGATGGATGGTTTACATATAAAGAATTGTATGTGATTTCTGCATTACGGGTCTATCAATCAAAACAACAAAAATAGTACATTTCTTAGTGACGTAGGCTGCAATCATGGGAGTTTCCGTTTTCACCGCCATTGACGAAAATGTATCTGATGCCCCTGAAGTCAGTAATTAGTGTCTGTGTGTAAAATGCCAGTGAGTCTCGACAGACCCCTGCACAATTCATCCAGTGCTACATTCATGTGGCTTTAATCCTAACTGAATGGTCAAGTAACAGAACACTCACCTTTCTGGAGCTGCTCGACCTCTTTCTAGGCTTCACATTGTCCAGTTGACCAGGCATCTGCAAAGCAACAGGATTTGATTTGTTTAATAATTTGTGTCATATCAACAAACACCACAGTCTTGATGAAAGTGGGCAGAGACATCATGATGCTGCACCACTTGTTTATGGATGGCTGCATTTTGACTGTTGCCATCTTGGCTTTTCTTGGAGCCACAAGTGACCATATTTGGACAAAAGGGTGCAGCTGGAAAGAGCAAAGGGTGATGGGAGTGCTCTGAGCTCAATAAAATGGCCAAAAAAAAAAACGCTGTCACAATAAAAACAAACCTGCACACTGGCTTTAAAAGACTCCTTCATTTCACAGGTTGCCAATTTGCTTATAATTTCATCATTTTTGTTTTGTTTTATTTTCTTGATTATGTTGTTCACTTTCCTTTATTTTTATTTATTTTGGTAATTTCCTGGTTGTTCGTGCTCTGGTTTTCACATTAAATAAAAAGAACCAAAAAGAACAGAATCAACCCCCATTTTTATCCACATATATTCTTTTACATTTTATATGAAACATAGAAACGTGTGATATAGGTATCTATTTATGGTGAACTTTGAAAAAACGACAAGATAATTTGCAAAAGAATACAAAACAAATTAACGCTTTCACAGTGTCCACATGATATTACATTTACAGGAATTACAAATTAAGGCAAAAAGCGAAACAACATGCCCCACCCCCTAAATTTACGCCTATACATAACACACACAATAATTTAAAGCGTTAATACACATGATTCAGTTTGGCTCTAAATAACAGTCATGTGAATCCACAGCCCGCCCTGGTTCCCTCCACTCCACCTCTGCCAAACTCCTCCCTGCTGAGTGTTGACATAACTCATACGATGATTCATTCGAGAATGCCAATCATTTTCTACTCCCTCAAGTAACGTTAGGGCCTCAATTCACACTAGGCGGAATCGAATTAAACCTCGTCTTTAAACTGTGAACCGGTCAACTGAGCGGGATCAGATTATTACAGGTGATTTAGAACCAGTCCTTCTTACATTTACTTTGAATCGGCGTCCACATGAGTAGAAGTAGGTCGGCGGACGAACACCTTGTGAACTTGTTTACCGAAATACATTTAATTAGCACATGCTTGCTTGTAACTCACACACATTAACATGAAAAAGACGACTTCACTGTCGTGATAAAATGTTGTCGTTTAGGAGAAAGGTTAAGATAACGACAGTGTCCTACTAAAAAAAAACTATGTTCGTCTGTAATGCGGCCAATTTATTACGCAGAATTCGCTGCTATCAAAGTCGGTTAGCGAAATACAACTAGCTAGCTTAGCTTACCGTGTGCATCAGTTGTTGGTGTAACCGCTAGTCCCGTGTGTCCTCGATATTAAGGCTATAGCTACTGTGTGTTCTAAGGTTTAAACTGACACTATGGTACAAGAAGAGGTTGTAAATCAACGACGTAGTGGCGTCGTCTCTCCTTGGCTGCTCTACAGCCGAACAGGGTGCGTTTCCTGCACCGGGGGTTCACACGCAGGTCAGAGCGTATCTGGCAGACCGCTGCTGCACCAGGAAGCAGCCGCCTATCAGCGGCCCCGGTTGGACCAAAGATCCTCTGTGTGGAAAGATACCCGTGTGTAGGCATTGGCAATTCGTGTAAGCCCCGCCCACTTCCTTCTCCCGCTCTTCCGGGTTGTGAGAACTCAGTCAATAAGGTTAGGCTTTCACAGGTAAATATAATTCAGACTGTGCTGTTAAGGAATCCAATAAGATATGTAAAGCCATTCCTACAGCTCTGATACAGTTATTCCAGAATGTTATATCATATTCAAAGGTTAGTGCAGTTCTGACGAATTTGTTAATCCATAACTGTAACTTAAAAGATTATAAATATACAAATAAATTGATTAGTGTTACCTTGTAATCCAAATTGTTTCACAGTTATAATAAAGGTACTTGTCACATTTCTAATGTTGACATATCCATAATAGAGAAAGCATATTCTAAATATAGTATATTAAAGGACTGTACCCAGTGGCTGAACTTCTTAAGAAAAGCTTTAGGTTTGATGTGGGTTCTTGTATTTTTTGTAACACTTCAGAGGAGCCTTTAGAACATTTGTTTTTCCTGTGCCCAATGACTGTTAGATTTTGGATGAATGTAAAAAGCTGGTTGTCCCTTAAGATTCAAAGTATCCCTAGTTTTTGTGTACATGACATCTTGTTTTATATGGATAATTTAGATTTGGTGAACATTGTTATTTTACTGGGAAAATACCACAGTCATTGTTGTAAATGGAGAAATACTTCACCTTCATTTGACTGGTTTGTTAATCATTTTTGAATTGTTTTTCTCTTCACTTAAACAACTAAAGGATTGTAATTCTGTTTTGAAGGTGTGGAGAGATATTGCTCACTTTCTGTTGTTTTGAAGCTTGACGTCACCTACATGCCTGCTCCTTCTTTCTTTTACGTTATAGGCCTTATCTTCCATTACTGTAATCCTTGTATGTACAGTATGTATATACAATATGTATTCATCAAGCCTTATGCTTTATTTTTGTTTTCCTTTGCTTTAATATGTATATTGACTGTGGCTCTGAAAGTGCATGTTTCAACCTCGACTAGAGTTTGTATTCTGTCAAAGTTCAATAAAGTTTTTAAAAAATTTAAAAATGGGACCATCTAGCCCAGGGGCCTGCAACCTTTTCAATCAAAAGAGCAATTTGTGGACGGAAAAAAATCAAATGTATGTGTCGACAGCTGCAAACAATATCTCAACCATTTATGGAGCAGATTTTAAAACCAATCTGTTTATTATTTCATTTGTTTCTGTACATCTTGTTGGTTAATTTGTTCGTCTTTGTTCCTTTTTCTTTATATTGATTATTTCATTCGTTTTATTGATTAGTTTGTTCATGTCTTCGTCGCTTTTGGAGATTTTGTGTTGATTTTCCCCATTATTCATGTTCATTTTTAATAATTTTGTGGATGATTTAGTTCACTTTTGTGACATTTGTTCAATATTTTTATTGAATATTTTTATTGAATATTTTGTTAGTTTTTATTATTTTCATACAGCAACATGTATTAAATGTCATTTCTGTAATATTTTCTTCATTGTTTTGTTTGTTTTGTGGATCATTTTATCTCAATCTTGTTCTTTAGTTTTGCTTTTTTGTAATTAGGTGCCATTTGTTGATTTAGTGCTTATTTTGTTCATTTTGATTTATTATAATGTGTGGCGCTATACAAATAGAATTGAATTGAATTGTTACTTCCATCAGTGGTCAAAGCCACAGGAGCCACTGCTGAGGGACTAAAGAGCCACATGTGGCCTATTAGTGCTACCACAACTACTGTACAAACCCATGTTATTGTAAGAAACACTTGGTTAAGTGAAAAGACAGTCCAACATTACTTTAAAGGAAACATGTACTATATCCCATGTTAACAAGTTTGTACCTTTTAGCATTAATGGTGCCTTCACAGATATGCAAGTCACCCAGGGGGGGCACTAACATACCCCCATACCATCACAGATGCTGCTTTTGAACTTTGCACTGATAACAATCTGGATGGTCTTTTTCCTCTTTATCCCAGATGACACAACCTTCGTGATTTCCAAAAACTGTTGTAAATGAGTCAGTTCACTTCAATTCACAGTTCACAGCCTTCTTCACCGTAACTCAATTAACGTCTATCATCACAAGAAATGATCACTTTCCCTTCTGGCCTGAATACCAAGAGCCTCACTCAGGTAAAGTATCAGTTTCTGTTAAAAGGTAAGGGAGAGAAAAACACACTGATCTGAACCAATTCTCATATTTCAATCAACATACAACTCTGCTTCTACTAGAACTAACCCAGACACATCATCACATCTACAACAGAAACAAGAAACTCTGAAATGGAAAGTTCAAAATCCAATTTTAGGAGTACAAAACACATTGTGCAAGATGGTGTCATGTTCGCTGACCAATCAACAGGCTTTATTTCACAACGAACACAAGTTAGGTACAAGATGGGATACAAAACTGTGGTGTACCCTACAATATCAAAAACATGTCAACCTCCCAATATCCCCAGTAGTTCTGACAGATGTGAATTCGTCAGTACATTGCAGCTGACACGAAAAAAAATCCAAGCTCATTGGTCGGTTGTCGTGTCACCTCCCTACATAATCCCGAGCAGACCCACAGTGGAACAGAGGCCATCTGTTCCAGCTCATACATCTACTATCAGGCATGTACATCTGACAGCTCTCAGATCAGAGAATGTAGCAGCTCATAGAACCTGTCATGGCTGCTTTCATTGTACAGTACATCACATCATACAGCAGGTCCAGCTGACTATATCCATATGGAATGTGATGTACATGATACCTGTCTAATTCAGAATATAGTATATATACTACTTACATACTTACTCTGTACTTCAGTTAATTCAAACTCCTTCCAGTTTTGCAAATTTATTTTTGATGGTAGAAACATACAAAAGTTACAGCAGACTGTTAAGTTTTCTTAATGTCTGTATTTTATTTTGACTTTCACTTGTGCTGACCCTAGAGAAATGCTCTTTCATTTTGCCTGCACATTACTTGTTTTGTACAGCAAAGTGACAATAAAGCTGATTTGATTCCAGTTTCTCTTCTTTATACTAGTGTGTTATGTTGAGAATATGCATTCATGATTTACATGAGGATGCCAGGTAGTAAATAAAGCTCTAGACATGAAACTGACACCAAATTGTAGTGGAAAGCCAATGATTAAAAAATGTGTCCACAGATTTGACATATATAAGGAGCTGCATCCAGAAGAAAACCACCACCATGAAAATATTTTTTGTGAATAACTATTGAATGAATAATGCTAATGTTAGGTTTTCATGGTCAAAGAATCCAATAATGAGGGGGAATAAATGTAAGACTATTACTTTTGATGCAGCAACATTATGAGCATAGGTTCAAATGCAAACGGTAGATTTTCACTTTGAAAACAAACTGAGCTGCCTTGGTGGAGGTCTGCACTCTCTACGGCTTTCTAGTTAAAATATGGGTTGGTGAGATTTGGAAATTATTGAATTGTGTTTTTACCCACATTTTACACAGCATCCCCAGTTTTCTGGCTCTGGGGTTGTAGATTATGTCTTTAATTTGAAATGTTCTCAGTATGTTTAAAGTCAGTGAATTTCTCATGTGACACAGCCTACAAAGCTTCAACTGATGATTGGTGATGTGTGAGTGTTGTTATGTGGCTGCCTACTTTATCCACCGTCCATCCTAAATAAAAATAACTGCAAGTGAAATCAGAAATAATAATAACAATTATTATTATTATTATTATTATTATTATTATTATTATTATTATTATTATTATTATTATGAAGCACTTAGCTTAGAAGATGAGGCAATTTAATGATTTTGTCTCCATGGGTGTTTTTGAACTATGATTTAAAAATGTGTGACAGTCAGGTGTCATTGCTGGATTGCGTTCTAAGCATCTTTTTATTAAAATGTTTAAAATCTTTTTTTGATATGTTGCGTCTTAAGTTTTGTCACGGGCAGTTGAACGTTCTGGAATAGTTTCCCTTCCTGGCTGGGTCTCAAAAAAGATATTTTAAACCCAAGGTGAAGTAAAGGTTGAATAAGTAAATAAATAAATAGAATTACAGACACACACATGCTTGCATACAGTGTGCATTACTAACAGACATTTTTACAGATATCAAAGCAGTGTATAAGTTTTCTTCATGCCTTTTACTTAAAGATGCCACTGGGGGGCAGGAAAGTTCTCTTGAGAGACAAGGTTAATTTTCAAATGTACAGTCTATCCTCCACCAGATAATAAACTTTACAATATAAAAGAACAAAAAATGAACAAGAATGAAAAATCCATAAAATCATCAGGGTTCACAGGGTACCTCATCACCTCTACCTGCCTCTCTTTCTCTGTCCCTCCCAACCCCCCCCCCCCCCCCCCTCCTTTATTTGCAATCACTCATACTGATACTAACTTGCATTTTCCCTGTAGTTTTGTGCTTTCTCCCTCTGTTCTCGGTCTCTCAGTCTCTTGATGTCCTTGCTGTGTGTTTGCTGATTGTGGACCGGTCCAGTGTCTGCGGACGCCGTCCAGTGTCTGGGTTGTATTTTGTTCTATCTCTACTCTTTTCTTTTGTCTCTCCTCTGTCCACTAACCCCAACGGGTCAAGGCAGATGAGCCTGAGCCGCTGGTTCTGCTGGAGGTTTTTCTCTTCTGTTAAAGGAAGTTTTTCCTCCCCCTATCGCCTCTGGCTTGCTGCCAGTGGTTCTGTTGGGTTTACTCTCTGTATAGTCTTGAGGTTTTGGCCTTGAATTGTGAACCACCTAGAGATAATGTTTGATTATAATTGGCACTATACAAATAAAATTGAATCAAATTGAATCACAGAGCGCAGCAGAGTCACTCTGCTTCTATATCTCTTTTGTTGTGTTTTACTGTGTCTATTGTTTTTTTTATTCCTTTTATTTCTTTTCTTTTCTACCATTTTTGGTAGAAAAAAAACACAAAGATAACGTGCATATATTTAAAAAAAGAAACATTCACATAAAAAAACAAGATAACTTTATTACATCTTCTGTTGCATTATTCTCCCACACCTTGTGTTTCACACTAGTCTCCACTTTTGTGATCAGAACACTGAAAGCCCTTTCAGATGGAAGATAATGTGAAGGGGATGCTGCACAGCCTCAGTCTTTACAGGTTTACACAGACACTCCAGGAAAGAGTGCACTGCATATTGCAATACAGACCTTTACACACCGGGGACATGATAAATGACACAAATATGGAAAATGCATTCCCACAAATATTTCGCATTGTACAAGGCTTGTTTGCGACAAGGTCAGAACAGATTCATGTCGACTAATCCTTTAGAAACGATGAGGGATTCACAGGTGGAGCTGTGATTTAAAGCCCTTTAAAAAAAAAGCAACACAAAAAAATAACTTTTGCAAAATACAAAGAGAAAAAAAGAGGCTTTGATCAGGAGTATCCACAGATAGTTTTGTTTTAGGCTTGAAAAATGTGTGCATATGTAAATACAGGTGCATGTATGTGTTTAGACGGACTGTAAATATGCATATTTGTATGATTACTGTATATTAATAGCTGAAAAGAGGTGGGACTAAGCTTCCCTGTTCCCTCTCCTTTTGAGCATGTTTCAAATCATGATTGTGTTTACTTAGAATTTGTCTACTTTTTGTAGTTGTAGTTGTTGTATTGATTCAACATGTTCAAATAAATCCTTCATTCATTCATTCAAAGCAGTGGGTCTCAACTGGTGACACCGTACGGTCCATATTTTACACTAGTCACAATGTTACAATTCGGTTTTATCAAATTCAGACCAGATGGATGTATTTTTATGAGTTAGTGAACATTTATAATCTGAGAATATTTAAAGAAAATATCTGAATATTTCCACATGGGCATTTAACTTAAAACAAAGTAAGAATGTCAAAACTTTCAAATTGGTGAGAAAATGAAGACAATTAACAAGAAATGAACAAAATACTAAAAAAAAAATCCACAACAAAACCAACAAAGAAAAAAATAATAAGCAATATAAACAAAAATGCCCCTCCTTGAATCACCACGTTATCATGGTGGAGGGGTTTGTGTGCCTGAGTGATCGTAGGAGCTATGTTGTCGGGGGCAATTCACTCCTGGTAGGGTCTCCCAAGGCAAATTGGTCCTAGGTGACAGGTCAGACTAAGAGTGATTCAGAAGACCCTTATGACTATACCTTCCTGTGGGCCCACCACCTGCAGGAAGGGTCAGAAGGGTCTGGTGCTGTTTGGTTTGGGTGGCAGCTGAAGGCAGGAGCCTGGGTGGTCCAATCTCTGGTTGCCAAAACTAGCTTCAACAGGGAGCAGGCCCTCGGGCAGACCCAGGACATGATGGAAGGACTGTCTCTCAGTTGGGCTTGGAACGCCTGGGGGACCCCCCAGAGGAGCTGGAGGAGGTGGCTGGGGAGAGGAAAGTCTGGGCTTTTCTGCTCAGGCTGCCCCCCCTCCCCCCGCGACCCTGACCAGGATAAGCGAAGAATGATGGATGGATAAACAAAAATGACAAAGACATGGTGAAAATAAACTAAAAAAAGGAACAAAAATATCCAGAAAAATCTAGCAATATCTACAATGTAAACAAATGGACAAAGCAAAATTAACAAAATAATACAGCCTATAATGTAACCTGCTCATCTGTGAGTCCAGTGTCAATAAATTGCGACCTCAGACAGTGCTTTTTTTTTTTTCTTAACTACACACTTTGCTTCTTACTCATAATGTGTCCATGTCCCACTTTTGGGTCTCCACCCACCAGTTGATAAACCCTGATTACAGCCCATTTCAGCTCCCATCACTCTGGCTCCTCTTCCTCTGGGTAGTGTTCAGCGTCTGGCAGACATACCGTGTCCACACATTCTCACCTCCAGTACATGTGAGTTCAACAGAGACAATGGTGGTAAAAGCAGAAGTACTGATTCAACTTATTTACTGCAATAAAAGTCAAAACATACAGGCTCTAAAAAACATGAACATTACAGCTGCAGTAGGTAACTTTTTTAGTCATAATTGTTGAAACTGGTACTGTACTATTGTTAGGTAGTAGGACCTTAATATAGTCATTGGGGAGAAGGTCAAGTGCAATTAATAAAAGGTGTTGTTACCAGAGAACAGAAGTGAATGGATCTTTTAAGAGGGAAAACAAAGGTGCTGTCTACAATGTTGGCAAACTAGCTAGTAGCTGATTGTTCATCGATATAAACGATTAAACAGACAACCTGCCAGTTGACACAGTTTACAACCTCACAGCTGTCGAACCAGTATGTCTGAAATGCAGGCCGACTCTCCTCAGTCATCCTGTGGTGAGATATGATATAACAGCGTTTACAACCTGTGAAGTTAAGTCATGTTGGCTGGCAGGTCACAACATTGTCGACTGGATCTTTAAATGCAGCCCAAACGGAAACCGCAGCCTTAAATCCGTAAAATAAACTGTGCACATCAACTGCAGTGAAGCAGCGTGGCCTGCTGAATCAGGTGACCAGCCGACATCTGTAGCATGTCAACAGTCTCACGGAAACTTCATTCTTCAGACAAATGCACTTTCAAAATTTCACTCCAGATAGTTTTTAAACTTAATCATTTAAATTAATAAAAATGTGATCAACTTATGAAGAAAACTCATTTTCTCTAACTAGAAAATTAAAATATACACTGTTGCCCATAAATTTGGAATAAAACATTTTAGCTCTTCTCTTGAAATGATGGTGATAATGTGATTTATTCTTTATAGATAAAATGTATATCTTCTCAAAACATCATTGATCAGTCTGTTCCAAAGGTGATTACTGAGACTTAATATGTAACAAAGATTTCATTCCTACAAATAGGAATAAAAGGGGAATGTGTCTGAAATAAATTACTCCAACTTTGTGAGCAGTTGTATATATCAGTTTAAATACGTATTTGTAAAGTTTGACTAAAAAGGACATAAGTGAATTGTCTGTTCCTGTTGTTTGTGTATTAGTGACAATGACTGGCTCTGCTGTCACTAATCCTGATAAAATGAGCCTGAAGGCGAACACAGCTGATGAATGTGGAAACAGACAGTCAGTGTCACACAGGCTTCATTCTGCACAATGAACTGTCAAGCTTGTGCTTGGTCCATTTCCGATCAGTATGTGTCTGCCAGTCAGAAACCGCACAAGACAGCTGTAAACTGAAAGGCTTCTCGATGTGCAGAATAACCCCCAATTAGGCATCGTTTCAGACGTTTGAAATTTTTGTTAAAATGTTTTTGTAATTATATTTTCCCTTCTTTTTGCCATTTCTTTTCTTTTGCAAAGCACTCACATTACAATGAAAGAACACATTATGGACTATGCGATATATATACTTGGACACAGACAACAGAACGGTATTAAATTGACTCTTGACAACAGTCAAATAATTTGCATCAATAGAAGTAACTGCATCTTAAGGGCACTTGTGGTTTGGCTGTTGGCCATAGTGATGACTGCTGTGTTACTTAATTATTACTGAGCAGTTTGGGTCTCCATAAACCATAATCTCCATGTAAGCCCTGTGCTGAACCACCTGGGAGTTTATAATCCACAGAATACAACAAAAAGAGCTTTAAATAATCAAGTTAAAGAGTCTAATCAGTCCTCTTGTAATCCTTGTTACATATTAAATGTGCCATAGGGTAAACAGACATAAAACAGTGCATCACTAGTTTGTTTGGATGCTAATGGTAATGTAGACTGAACGCTTTTTGAGGAGGGAGTGCACTCAGTCCACACCACAAACATGGCTTGTTCTTAGTACACTGCCTGGCCAAAAAAAAAGGTCACCACCTGGATTAAACTAAGCAAATAGGTACGAGCCTCCCATTGGATAATTACTGCATGGGTGATTATGTTTCAGTTGGCAACAAGTGATATAAGGATAGTGGGGAACCACCATCTTCAAAGAAACAATGTGGTTGGAAAAAAATCTTGTATGATCATGAGCAGTAATCACTTAAATGTGTGGTAAAATCAAATTGTAAAAAAAAAAAAAACAACAGAAGAACTCAGGACTATGTTTAATAGTGTTAGTAGTCCCATCATTAATTCAAGATCTTGGCAAAAAACGAATGCAACTCTGGATGTAGACAAATGTTGAGACATTGCCGAACCTTATTGAATCAATGCTACAGCAAATGTATGTCATAATCAAAACTAAAGGCAGAACAACAAAATATTATGCTCCCTAGCAAACTGAAGCCTTTTTGTCTGATTAGCCTCACTGATTAGTGGTTTTCTTAAGGCTACACTGCTATTTAGTCCCAATCCCTTGAGCTGCATTTGCATTGTGTGCGTGGAAATGCTTTTACTTTCACTATTAAACATAGTCCCGAGTTCTACTGTTTTTTTTTTATTTTTTATTTGATTTCATCACAGATTTAAGTGATGACCGGTCATGATCATTCAAGATTTTTTTCCAACCACATTTTTTCTTCGAACATGATGGTTCCCCACTATTCTTATATCCCTTGTTGCCAGCTGAAACATACTGTAATCACCCATGCAGAAATTATCTAGTGGGAGGCTTGTACCTATTTGCTTAGTTAAATCATTGGCAGATTGGCAGTCACATCTGCTACCCAGGTGTAGCTCTTTCTCAGCACAGGCAGAACCACTATGCTGCCTGGTGAGTGTGTTTATGCCAACAGTGTGTTGGCCTATGCCATGGCCCTGGGGGTGATTAACACAATCTAACTAATAAACAAATATATTCACCAATAGTATGGCTTTTGAAATTAGTTTAATATTTACTTCTGTGATTTTGGGAGGCATGAATCAGTGAAAATGTGTGAATCAAATTCACTTCAACAATATACAATACTATATGCAGTTCTTATAAATGCAAACCGCTCACATCAACCTATGTCTGTCTCCGACACAAGCATAATGCAAAAATGTGCAAATCTTGTACATGAAATTGCTAAAATGTGTGAGTGACTTTGGGAGGATGTCGTACAAATTACTCTCGAGCTTGTACATAAACACGTCGCTTTTGTACTGTAAACCACATGCAGCTATGTGCACCTTATTGACACAGTGCCCAGGTCAACGTTAACATATTGGGTATCTCAACTGGTTTTGTTACGTTTTTTTTCTTTATCAACCAAACCGATGGCTTAAGGCTGTGTTAAGACTCCCGCTGTGCATGACAGCTTGCACACCTCTCATTCATAGGAATGAGTATTTGTAAGGCACCAAAGTAAGAGCGTAAAAGAAATTCATAATGTTTGGTGTTATAAGGATGTTGTATTCAGATATTGTTTGGACATTAAGTTTCATTTCACTAAGTTTGATTTATTGTAAATACACATGTTTGTGTGTTGACCCAAATGTGACCTCTGTACTTCTGTAAACCGATGTTTCCTGTTTGAAACTGTTGTTTGCGCCTAGGCATGGCCATGTTGAAGACTTCCTTAAACTGGGGTACAGACACATGACCTTTTGTCTGGCTCAGTGGGTGGAAACTGTCTCCGTCTGTTTGACTGTGTTTCCCTTTTTGAAACAGAACACTCCTCTTACAGCATGATGCTTGTACCTGTCACTGTTCTCATCTTACAAGATTAAACTGCCATTTCTTACTATATTTTTGTGTCTCATCTCATACTTGTCTTTCTTCTGTTTTGGGTAAAGCAATTCCCTTTACAAGGAGCCACCAAAGGGGGAATGACAAACAAGAAAACACAGTCCTGGTCCAGTAAAGAAGTTGAATCTAGCTCAACATTTGTAGTAACATATCATTTCATCATCCACCAAAACTTCATGTTGTCCAACTGAATATGTATTTATGCATTCGCAGTGTATTTCCAATATTTAGCTATTTATTTTAGATTGTCACAATTAAGGAGCAGTAAAGTAGTAGTAATGCTGTAATAACTTCCAGAGAGTTGTAATACCTGTCTTAAAGTAGAATCTCTGTAGTATTTCCAAGCGCTCTTGTTCTCAAGTGAATTCTGACTTTGTAGAAAGTATTTCATGTCTCAGCAGTACCTGAACAATCCTGTTACTGAGCTTTTAAATCAGAATGTCATCTAACTCAAACAACTTAAAGTGGTATAAAATGATCATACTGACCAGTGTTTGTAAAGTTATTTGATCAAGATTGTTTGCTGTAGCACAATTTGCTACATTCAGTGAATCTTTTCAACATATGATATATGATATCTGTCTTCCTCCATGACATGACAAGAAACTTCTTTGTGTGGGATTTCCTGTTCTTCCAGCCAACAGTCTCCCCTTAGACTCATCCAGGGTTGTATGTGACACCAGGACCCCTGTGCAGGTTCTGATAAGACACTTTCATTTGACACTATGCTGTTCTTCTTTCACTGCCATCAGTCATTCCCTTCCTCTTCATCTCCTTTACTGCCTTTGCTGAAGCGTTGGAAGCAGTGCACTGTGGAAGCAAGGAAGAAACTGGCCATGATGGCTGCCACTGAGACAGAAATGCCCGAGAAGATGACAATGAGGTAGTCAGTGAGAGTGAGGGTACCACGGCACTCCCGGAAGCTGTTCTCTGAAAGGACACTGAGCAGAACCCGACGGCCATCCAGAGGCAGGGAGCATTCGATCCCCTCCATACCTGAGGAGAGACAAAACCACAAGTGAAGCATCTGTTTCTTGAAGATGTCACCCACACAATGTTTTTGTTCCATATTGTACTTAACAGCAAAAAACTCTGGGAACAGATACTTCTATCTTCTCCTGATTCCTCCAGAGCTCTGCTGTATAGTCACTAGATATTATTGTCATGCATTTGTGTGTGCACTGTGTGTGACTGTAAGACCAGGAGGGGTTTTCCACATGAAAAGAGACTCAGTGACCTCATCGCAAGGTAATATTCTAGTCACGTGGTGCTACAACAGGCAGCCAGATTCATGCTCAGCCAGGCATGCCTGAGACAGACACACTTTCTCACACATGCAGAGACACACAGTGCAAATCTGACAAAAACACAATTAAACATACTGAGATTCCTGTGTACAGAATGATGGAATATATTCACAATATGCGCCAAGGCAGCCACAGGTATGTACACACACATATGACGAGACATGAACACATATTAATGCATTTGTATGTTGCAGAACAAACATGGATGCGCACACATGCAAAAATACCTAATAGCAATAAAATTGTAGTAGTTTGTGCACATGTAAGGAGCACTGAAATGGCCCACTTTGGAGTGACAAATATCTTTTTTTTTATGTACATGTATGTGCTTTTATGTCTTGTTCCCATACATGCTGCACATTACTGTTACTGGCTGAAGGTTGAGGTTAACGACCTCAGTACCTGGAAACTTTGTTGAACACAGCACATCAAAAGAAATTTCATGCATTACTGTATGAGACGCAGTTGAGAGACTCTGATGACTATATTTAGTTAATTTTACAACTCTGAGTCTGAGTGACAAAAATATGTAATTTGACTGATTGCTTGTCTAGCATCAAAGGATGGATGAGTGATAATATGATTAATAATTACCTTGAAGAAACATGATACACAGCTGTACCTCTCGATGAAACCTGATGAACTAAAAACTAATTCAACAAGACTCTATCTTTCTCTTACTGAACAAAGATAAAACTGAAGTTATTGTTATAGGCCCAAGGAATCTAAGGAGTACACTCCCTAATGGCTTCCTTAATCTAGACAACATTTCAGTGGAATCCAGTGCAGTTGTAAAGAACCTGGGGGTGATCATGGATCAGGACTTATCCATCAGTTCGCATGTAAAACAAATATCAAGAACAAGAACAGCCTTCTTTCATCTCTGTAATGTTGCCAAAATTAGGACTAAAACGAATCCATACATTAGTTATGTTGAGGCTGGATCATGGTAACACACTACTGGCAAGTTGTCCAAATAACTATAAAAAATCTTCAGTTTATCCAAAATGCCACAGCACAAGTCTTAAGTGGAGTCAGAAAGAGAGATCATATTTCTCTAGTACTGGCTTCTCTTCACTGGCTGCGTGTGAAGTTTAGAATTGAATTTAAAATCCTCCTTTTAACTCTCAAAACCCAAAACAAAAAGGCTCCATCCAACATAAAGGACATTTTCTCTCTCCATTTCCCACCCTTTCTCTGTAGTCATACCCCCCTATATTTGCATTCATTCTCATGTCATCTACGTATATTGTGATACTACCTGGCATCTTCCCTGTAGTTCTGTGCTTCCTCCCTAGGTCGCTGACTGTGAACCAGTCCAGTGTCTTTGTTGTTTGTTGTTTCATCTCTACTCTTTTCTTTTGTCTCTCCTCTGTCCACTAACCCCATCCAGTCGAGGCAGATGGCTGCGTACCCCGAGCTGATTAAAGAAAGTTTTTCCTCCCCCCGTCAACCTTGACTTGCTCTCGGTGGTTCTGTTGGGTTTGCTCTGTAAGTCTTGAGGTTTCGGCTTTGAATTGTGAAGCGTCTAGAAATAATCTTGGATTTTGATTGGTGCCATACAAATAAAATTGAATTGAAAAAAGAAACTGACACAGAGACAGAGAAAAGATGATGTTGTTGATAAATCAATGTTCCTGCTTTGTGATTCTAGACCTGTTGTTCTCAACTAACGCTTGTGACACACATTGTCCAAATGGTCATGAAATTGAAACAATCTACTCCAATGGGCTGGTCCAAATGGTGTTTTTCCTGCTTAGAAAGATGATTGTACAGTCTAAAAGGTTTTCTTTCATTCTTGCTTAGAGTTTTGTATTTCACATTTTAGCTGCCTCAGTGAAACACTCAGCAGGTTCAGTGAGCAGCTGCAGGAATTTAAACTGGAGCTAAAAGCAGAACACATATTGCACTAGTTTTATTTCCCCTCCCTTTATTACTAGCACACTTTAGGATACATTTTAAAATCATAGTCTTGACCTTCAGAGCCTTATAAGAACAGGACCCCCAATATACACTGCCTGGCCAAAAAAAAAAGTCGCCACCTGGATTTACTTAAGCAAATACAGTAAGAGCA
>JAQQAE010007072.1:0-16141 GCA_029823295.1 Pseudamia nigra
ACCTCTCTTATCTTTTTAAATGGGTGAACTTGCACATTTTTACATTTCCCAATACTTATTGTCCCCACTGTATATAAGTGCAAGACCATTTACCATTTACCATCAACAGACACACACTGGATGGGGGCAGGCCTTGAGGACTCGATGGGCTTATAATGCATACATGCATCCAAGGACATGCATGACGATTAAACACACACATTACCAACGCCGTCTGTAAAGCTTTGTAAATTAATGTTGTGCTGCAACTATATGCTAATGTCTGCAGAAGTTTTTTTCTGTGTACCCATAATTGTGCTCCTCTTGGAGCTTAGTTCTGGCACTGTTTTTCCTCTTTACCCCCCCCCCCCCATTCAAAATGGTGGCACGACGATGTTTGCAGTGGCCTTCTCCTCCTTTTAGTAGGAATAAAGTCATTTCATTGTTCTGTGCTGCTTGTGGCTGGAAACAAATGACAATTAAAGTATTCTGATTCTGTAAGCCAAACAACTCCAAACATCTGAACAGACCTCCTACAAGTACAATACAATATTCAGTACTTGAATGGCTCACTAGTTGACAAGAACTGAAGAAACCCTATGGATTAGAGGTGTAATGTTTTCCAAAACCTCTAGTCAAACAGTCTGTTGCTCTCCAGACATTTATTAAGTCTCTAAGATATGGTACATGAATGAATACATCTTGATCAAGGATTTGCCATAAGTTTTTCTCTAATATCTTTGCTTTCCTCCCATAGCAAACTCTGCCAGTGGACCTTAGCAACAGCAGTGTTCGGAGCAGTGGTACCAGTGGGGCTAGTTTCCATGGCAGTACCTCTGCTTTTGATCCCTGCTGCCCAGGATCCACCTCACGGCCTCCTGCCTACGTCTCACAGGCCACTCCTGGGCCAAGCCAGCCACCTGTAGTGGACTCATTCAGCTCCTCCATGGTGGCTCAGCCTCAGCCGCAAACACAACCCCAGCAACCCTGCAGACATTACATGCACCCATCCTGTGAGTACATCACCGTGAAACACAGGAAGCAACTGCAACTGTTTATCACAAATTTTTTTGCAGAGCTGCATTTGATGTGATATCACTTTACTGAAGTAACGTACTAATACAACAGGGTGAGAGTATGCCAATACAAGAAAATATATTCAAGGTAAAAGGGTATTATTAGCAAAATGTATTTACAGGATATTATGTAGTTGATGAAAGCTGTAATCTCAATCAAGTACAAGTACTTCAAATTTGTAATAAGTACAATACTTGCTAGAGGTACTTGGTTAGATGTCATCACTGACTGATTTGAATTCCCATACTGCCTGTAAAAATTGGTAGACAGCTGCACTCCTAAAACCCAATGCTAATGGTAATTAAGAGCCTGATGGTTAATGTGCCAAGTACTGTGGGATCTGTGCCAGGCAGCACTTTACTCCTGGGGAACCGTGTAAATATGTTTTTCTCTTTTTCTCTTCTAACTCAGACGGCTCCCTAGCTCGCTCCCTGCATCATCAGCCCTCCTCCGCCTGCCCCCATTCTCATGGGAACCCCCAGCTGACACCTCAGCCCCCTCCTCAGGGTGATTATGTCATCCCCCACAACGTCCACACCTTCCACACACCACTGCCGTCCCATCCCTCGAGTCACACCGTGCCCCCTGCCCCTCCCCCTCAGCCTGGCCATCACCTACCCAGTTCAAGTGCCCCACTGGCCCAGCACCTGCCTGCGGACCACCAGACCCTGTCTTACCACATGCCAGCTCTGGGGGCTTCAGTGCAGAGGCTTCATCAACATGAAATGCTGCAAAGGATGGAAGTGCAGAGGCGCAGAATGATGCAGCACCCAACGTATGTATCCTGTCCTCTCTCCTGTATATGCATAATACTATAAATGTTGGCATTTCAGACCAGTCCTTGTTGAACTCATATCTTCTTTGCAGACGAGCACATGAGCGTCCGCCTCCACACCCTCACAGAATGCACCCCAACTATGGCCATGGACACCACATCCATGTGCCACAAACTATGTCTTCCCATCCTCGGCAACCGGAGCAGAGAACAGCCTGGTCAGTATATTTTACTCTAGAGTTCTCTGGTTTTCTCTTCAAGTCATGTCTTTGATTCAGAAAGTTTAATTTATTGCTAGTCTTGTGCAAATTCCGGAGTAGACTATCTTAACTATATTAACTGAAACCTACAGAAGTTGTTTAGGATTAGAGATAAGATCAAGTGTAAGTACTGTGTCACAGCTGTGTATTTCAGTATATTGTATGAAACTGCTGAAAAATGTGTTCACTTTTTAAAATGTTGCTGAAATATTAACTTCAAGAAAATTATCAAGAAAGTATATTAGGGCATTGTGTGCTCAGAGCAAAACTTAACTTGATGACTCCAGGTATTGTAGTCACTGTTGTTTCAGTGATTTGCGGCAAGAAAAAATGAGAACAAAAAGTAGAAATGGTGAACTGTAATTCTATCATGTTATTACTAAGGCGCCACTCTGATCTGTTTTTATCCTCATCCACACTGCCATTTTGACATCATTTCAGGATTAATCTGTGGAAGTTTTAACAAAGCCTGCAACATAAATGATGTTGCAGCTGTTAACACTGCTTGACCCAGAAGATGTCACAAATTGCTTGAATACAGCTCACCTGCTGTTGGAACTGATGAATGTTATTAGTGGTATGATGATAAATTACCAGCGTTTAATTGCACCAAAGCTGTTAGTAGAGACGGTGTGGACAGAATAGCCTGTAATTCAATTTCAATCTTTTTGAATTAATAGCTGGTTATTATAGGCAGTGTCTTGTTTTCTTTCAGAAATGATCACTTGAAATGGGTGTGACAAATCAGGGAATGATATGTCCCTTGATTTAAAAAAAAAAAAAAAAAAAAAACAGTTACACAACTAATATGGGTGTCTGCTGTTTTAGAACTTCAGCATTTTTGTTGTGTTCATCATAGCTCTGGGTTTTATAAAGTTAATCACTGTTAGTTGTTTAAAAAATAGCTCTTTTTTATGAAGGTTAAAGTGCTGAGGGTCTGCGTCTAGGCTGAAAGACTCTAGAAAATTTTGGATTTACAAACTACTTGTTTTTCTGCATTTGTCATCAGGGAGCTTGGCATCGAAGCTGGCGTGACTGTGGCACCATACCCTTCAGGGCACATGCACTCCCACCTGCCCCACTACCACCCTCCCCCCAGACTGCACCACTTCCCCATCCCCTTCATGGTAAGAGTTAAACCCCGAGCACCCACGCATACATTAGCATAAATGAGAAAGAATCACTTCTATATGAAGTCTGGCTTAGATTAATGGTGCTGGGCCCTTATTTATAACATCAGTTATTTCAAGGATGGTTTGGTGAACCGCATGAATAATGCATTAGCAATTAATAGCAGCTCATCAGGCATTTCAAGTGCACACTCAACAAATACAGAAGCCTGGAGAGAAATCCTGCACAAATGTAGTCGACAGTTTCCTGTTATTGCCTCCCCCCATCCCCCCATGGCCACTTTGAACCTGCAGTTGTCTTCTATAGTCAGCGCTCTTCTGTAGCATTTGAACATGTTTAGTCAGATTGCTGTTGTACAATGTTTTTATTAAAGCATGGTCAGAGAAGAGAAGAATACATATGAAAGAGAAGAATACGTATGAAATGAATTTCTAAACACAGTTCATGATTTTTAATTAGTATATATGTGTGATCCTTACGTTGGATTTACCATGCAGAGCTAGTGCCTTTTTATTTTATTATCCACACTTTGAATTTACCTAAATGTCTGTTAATGACATGTATCCAGTTATAAGATGGAACGAAATGAACAGTTTTATTAAATTGTTTTTTTTTTTTTTCATCAAAACACAAATTGTTGTCATACTTTTGTGTCTTATTCACAGCACACTGGCATATCTGAAGTGACCTATCCGCACATTCGGTACATCTCATCTAGAATGACTGGCTTTGGAAGAACCTATGAGGTAAGAATAGTTTTGTTTGCCTAAAATGGCAAATGTCAATAAATGCACCTTCATGAGTGAACAGACAAATATGAGCGTTCTTTTAGTCAGGGTGTCTGTTGTCTCTTAATTTATTGATAAAATGCTGTTCTAATCACACTAATCAACCTGAAACCAAAATGAAATAAAGACCAAGGCAAACTGCAATCTTGTCAGAATTGATCTAGAATGGGAGCTAATTTAGTGGCACTAAAACAGAGCTACTTCAGGATGTAATAAGTTAAAACTATTTCTGTCATTGTTAGTTACCTTCATCTACTATGGCTAATTGCAGGCTCCATTAGATCTGGCTTTAGAGCAGCAGTTTAGAGCTGGGTTGAATAATGTATAAATTTGAATTCTGTGGCACCCTGTGCAAGAAAAAAACACTCACAGTGGGTGATAAAGACATTAAAATCACAAATCAACAACCACCAGCATACTATTGCACTTGTAGTGAAGCAGAAGGGGTGGGGGTGGGGGGAGTTAAAATCTGAACACTTTGTGAAATTTAACTCCTTTGTGAAGGAGTTAAAATGACCAAATGCCACTATCAAACAAACTTAAACACATGCAGATCTTCTGTATAGAAACACTGTATTTTCCTGATTAAAAATCACATTTTTTTGCATAGTCTGGCAAGGGGAGCGACAAATACATTGGAGCGACTTATATTTAGAATAAATTATAGGGTGCTCGTCACACTGACAGCCGCTAGAGGAGACAAGCCGCAGCGCAGCTCAGGCGCGCACCCGCGGCAGCGCGGACGGATGCAACGTGTTCTGCAGAGCGTCTAATACACGTTTTTTTTTCTTCTTCATTGTGCATTTTTTTGGCTCGTGCGACTAACATACCGCAGTGACTTTTCATTCGGAAAATGCGGTATTTACTCACCACCTTATTCAATATCCCATTTGTATTTGGTGACAGAGCCCCATTTGGAATAAAACTAAATCTAGGTAAATGTTGGCATTATATCAAAGGAAGAAGCTCAAGAGTCAGTTTGTCCTTGTATACAGGCATCATCCAAAAATGTGTCTTAATTCCCCAACTCATTCAGCAGGTGACAACAGCCCTCATGTACTAATACTGTAGATGTTCTTTAACTCTTTAAAATGAGTGCATATGTTCAGTACCAACCATTCAGTTCCTTAATAACTCAGTATTATGTGATAAGTGGCTTTTAGAAATGCAAGGTCAACTCACAGCTAATTGAATCGGTGTATATATTGAAAAGCTGAGCCTTAGCTGGAAACTAAGCAGAGGAACCGTTGTGCGGCTGCTTTGTAAGCTAAATTTTCGATGCACATGTGTGATGGTTTGTACTGTCTGAACAGGACCTGCTACATTTAGAGGAAAGACTGGGGACTGTGAACAGAGGAGCCTCTCAGGGAACCATAGAGAGGTGCACTTACCCACACAAATACAAAAAGGTAAGAGGATCAGCATCTGCGAATGTGTACCTATGATCATGCTATTTTAAATGTAGTTTGTAGTTGTGCATGTCTGTTACAGTTTATTCTGGGACAGAGTGCGCAGTGGTCTTTTGTGCTCATTTCAAACATCTGATGTTTTTGACAGCATTTAGCAAAACACTGTAGTGTCTTTTACCAGAGATTGCAGCTGTGACGACAATGTTGAGGAAAAGTTTCCTTAGTGGTTTCCAAATGTATCTAAATAAGCAATCTAACACCCTGCCACCCAATACAGAAGGTGTTGGAGAGAGACATTGACCAACAGTTAACCCGTGAAGATTGGGCATCTATTGGGAAAAATATGCACGCAGCCCCAGAATCGGTGAGAAATAAATGAACAAATCAATCTGGAACATGTCTCTGCTCACATGTACAGTAGATGTTAGTGCTAGTCTTGGGGGCCAAGGAATTCGGCTTTAGAATAACTTTGATTTGTTTAGTTTAGACTCAGTAGATAGAATTCATTTTTATTTTTTCAGGACAAAATGACCATTCTCTCTGTCCCCAAAGGCATTTAGTGTTTTGGTTGATTTCTTTGTTTTAAACATAGTTACCTCTCAATTAGCAGTATTACACTTATTTACCAAATGTAAGATGTGTTTGTAATGTTACCACAGTCTGAGTTGGGCAGGTTTACGTGTTTTAGTCTAAATGCTTGTACTGCAAGTCTGCAACTGTTAATTGACGCTCTGTATCAAAAAGTGTGTTTCTAAATGTTTTGTCAAACAGAGAAAGCTGCATGGCAAGCAAGATGAAGACGAGGGGGCAGATGAAGACACAGAAGAAAAATGCACCATCTGTCTGTCAATCCTGGAGGAAGGGGAGGATGTCAGGTAAACATTGCCCTCTGGGGCCTTTCCCTGATTTCTTAGCTCAGTTTCAGGTGTGTTCAGTTATGCTTTGAGGGGGCGTGTCTGTGAGCCGGTGAGCACACATGTGGGATGTCAGGTGGAGTTGTTTTGCTTTGCCACCGTCTCTTGAGATATTTTTTTAAAGCTCAGAGGTAAAGTAATAAGTCCCAGAGTGCCTTAAAATTACAGGCCTCATGGAGCTGCTGTTTGGCACTCACTCAGGTTTTTTCAGCAGCATTTGTGCCCTCTGTTGGGATGAACTACACAAATGCCACTGTTTTTCAACACTTGACTCTGGGTGCTATAATAATTTTTAGTAAACATATGTCTTTTTTATTTAGGTGTTGCTTCTTGTGAATGAAAAAATACAGCTATGCAACGTGGGGAAAAAAATAAGTCCAGTTTTCCTCTGATTTCGACCAATTTTTTCTGTCTACAGGAACCCAAAACAAAACATGATTCCAAAATACTGCAATGATAGTGCACATCTATACTCCCTCTGCACAGCAATAATCAAAGATTAGTGCTTGTGAGCTTCTCAGAGTACATTATTTATTAAATAAATAAAGTATCACCGTTGGACAAAGACCAGAGAAACGTTCGTTATAAACATAAACTTGTTAGAAACAAACTGCTTTTTAATTGTTCTTGAGCATGTGGAAGAATACTCTTGATTTTATGATTTTAGGCATTTTTACGCCTCATTAAAAACCATGATAAATCAAATGAATTTGATATGTAGTCTAACTCTAGTGCAAAGGCAGTAGGTGTTTCAACAGGAAACTGGTTTGGTTCGTATCTCAGTTTTGGGCTCACAGTTTGGTTCAGTTTTGGTTTAAAAGGAAAACATCAAATTGTCCTCTAATGCCAATATAAAAACATGAAACTCTAAACAATTGTGTGACCGCAGTTGTCGAGCTGTGCCATGCACAGTAAGACTGTGCCTTGGCGCAGAGTGGGTAACTCAGCCATGAAAGAGCTTCAGCACCAAACAGGACTGCCTGCCTTCTGTAGCCGAACCTGAGCAGGATGGGCTCTTCTCGGCGCCAAGCGGAGCCCATCCTGCTCATGTTGCCAAGGCGTGTGGCATTCATTCCTCTGCTTCCAGCTCCTGTTTCTCATACAAACTATGGATACAATAACCCCTCACATTTTTTGCTAACCATCTAAACATATTTCAGTTGCAATGTTTTCCACAATAATTGCCTTTTTTCCCAAATCATACAGCCCTGCTAAAATGTGTCACTGGTTGTAAGGGACATTTTTAACATATTTTAAGAACCGACAGAAATCCAGTACAGCAAATAGTAAAGATGGAAAGCAGACTTGCTTGTTGATTTCAGAAATGTCGGCGTACTGGTTTGTGCTAAAGTTGCCACACTGTGGATGTGCTGATGAATATTTTTCTCCGTGTCCCCCACAGACGCCTACCATGTATGCACCTCTTCCATCAGCTGTGTGTGGATCAGTGGCTCCTCACCAATAAGAAGTGCCCCATCTGCAGAGTGGACATTGAGGCGCAATTGTCTGCTGAGAGTTGATGCTGTTTTTCTAACAACCCTTTTGTTGAAATTTATTTTGACATCATATTAATTTTCTCTTCAGTAGTGCAGTCAACCAAAGATGGCATGAATTACCTGTGCAGCTCTACTATGAGAAAAAAATAAAACAACGAAAAAAAAAAACATCTGACAAAAAAGCATTGAGCCTAGAGTGCCAGCTATCACATATTACTACAACAGCTAGACTTCTCCATTAAGGGTTTAAGATTTTATTGTATTTATAAAGCTTTTATGTAGCTTTTGATTATGTTTCCTCAAGTGTCATTTTTGTTTTCTGCATGTTTCCTTGCAATGCATTTCTTTGCACATATAACGTGGGCTTAACACAGCCTAACAACTTGCAGGTGAGGATAGCTGCTCTAGTAAAGATGCATTTCTGTAAACCTAATGCCTTGCTTTACTAGAATAGAATGTTGACCTCCAGTAAAAGGAAAAAAAAAAAAAAACATTGCAGGATTCATTTTACCAATCATTGTATTGATTAGTTTATGTTTAGAAGATGTGGATTGTTAGTGAAAGATGTTTTTTAAGTAAGTCAAGACATTCCTAACTAGGGAAATATGTTAACAGATCAGCTGCTGTATTAGTGCACACCCAGTATTTCTAGAGTGGAAATAAACTCCAATGTTCACCTCACTCCCAGCTTTGCGACAGTGTCACCTCCCTCTAGCACCTTCATCACCGTTAACGCCATCATCTGATGTATTTTAGAGAAAGAGAAAAGGAATGTCACATCTCTCTCTGGACTGTTATTTCTGAAACGAGCGATTGTTGGGATCTGCTGTGAATCTTTTCTTCACGTCGTCAGGGTTGTGTCCCTGCGGACGGGCACTGTGACGGTCAGTGAGATCGTCTCGGGCCAGTATCACGTGAGCCTGGGATCGTTTTATCATGTCGACGCTGGCAGGTGCACAGACTTAATTCAACTCCTGTTTGTGTGTTCAGATTGAAACACACAGCTCAATTTGGGATTCATATTTACTCTTCTGACCGTTTCATCCACCCTGCCTTTTGTCTCTCTGTAGTTGCGCAGCAGTGTTCATTGTTGCTGCGGAAAACACTAATACTGTTGAACTAACTTGCATAGACTTGCACAAGAGAGAAAAGGGTAGGAGTAGTAGTCGATCTGACCGTGCGCTGAGGCCATGTATTTCCACTCTGTTGAATATGAACAAAAACAGAAAAAAAAAATTTGAATGGAGTGTTGAAATGCAGTACTTAAAGCAGGTATCCATGCATTCATTGACTTAAAGGCACCAGGATCATATTCTGTGGGATTTATATTAGTTTTAAAAATAATATTAATAAACTTGGGACAACTCCTAATCGAGTCTTTGCTTTGGTGTCCTCCATGAACGCTCTTTACTTACTCATGCAACACTTTAAAGCAGTGGTTCTCAACAGGTGGATCTGGACCTGAAAGTGGATTGCAGACTCATTCTGATCATGGCTGCATCATGAAATGTGTGGTTTAAGGAAAATTTATATATTGTTTTTTTTGTCAATTTTTATGATGTGCAGTATCTGATGCCATAGTAACAAGACAATTGCATTGAAGTTTTTTATTATATTTGTTCATTTTCTTGCATATTCTATACGTTGGATGGATTATTTTTTAAATTTGCTTTGTTCAGTATTTTATTCACTTTGGTTTTTGTTTTGTCATTTTGTTTCTTATTTTGTCCATTTTTGTTTGCTTATTTTGTCAAGTTTAATTCAGTTCCTTTCTTATGTTCAGTTTTGTGATTATTTTATTTGTATTTGTTTGGTCTTATTTCTCTTATTTTGCTCATTTGTTTTTGTTGCTTATTTTGTTCAATTTTATTTGTATAGTGCCATTCATAATTGCCGATCATCTCTAGGCGCTTCACAATTTGAGGCCGAGACCTCAAATTGTTCAGTTCTTTTATGATTGTCTAGTTTTGTTCATTTTGTTGATCGCTTACCTTACTTTTTCTTAATTGTGTGCATTATTTTGTTTTCATCCTCCATTTTCCATCCTTATGTTTTGCATCTTTTTTACAATTTTGGTTCATTTCTCTCATTCTTGTTTATTTTGTGGATATTTTGTTCATTTTCTTGATTTTTGTGTTGTGAATTTGAATGCCGTAATAAAATTACAGATATTTAATTCAAAATGTACTCAGATCATATGTTTATTGGTTCATATCTAAATACATTTGCCTGGTTTGAATTCTGTAAAAGTCATGACTTGACGACCACTTGAAACAGGAAACCAGTTGAAAACTACTGCCATGGAAAATGAATGAATTAGTGATTGAATGGAAATAAACTTTTAAACATAATTTTGCCAGCAAAGCAAACACTAAATAAGACCATTGCACAAACAGTAACAAACAAGAGGAGCACTACAAGAGACAGGAAATATTAAAATGCCATTTGATAAATGAGTAATGTCTAAATGTGTGAATTATAAAGTGTGACTGCTGCAAAGTTGTTCATTAGAAACACAGGCATCGTCAGGCATTTACTTCGTTCTTCAAAGCTTGTTGGAAACATTACAGAACGATGCACTGCTCTTAATTTACCCATGGTTTTTCTCGATGTCATCAAGTGATTCCAGATTTCAGTCAGTCACTGAACCCATCTTCCTAATCATTTTAACCCTGTTTTGGCATCTATAGTAACCCTCACCTCATCACCTTAGAGCTGCAGTATCGTCTGCAACCACAAGGTGGGAATAAAACACCAAGAGCAGCGGTTCTCAAATGACCTCACTTTGTACCCCCACATGAAACAATAGTAACAAAAAATGAACAAAGTATATGCAAAACGAACATAATAATCAAGAAGATGATGTATACATACAGACATACTATAGATATTATTTTAAAGTATTTATTACTATTTTTATTCACTATGCACTTCACTCCCCATTCATGGTCTCAGCCCACCAGTTGAGAACTACTGACATAGAGCAATGTTTCCCTGTAAACAATGAAGTGAATCTGTACATAAATTAAAGTTCTTGCCCTTTTTATAATTGTTGATACCCTGTGTGTCTGTGCTTGTTTATCACTTGGATGGATATCTCCAGGTGATTAACTTTTTCGGCCAATAGACCAAAGGTCAAGGGTCATGAAAATGTACTTGTGTATGTCCACAGGATAACGAACATGCCTGGACAGATTTTCAGAGTATAACTCAGGTGGGTATCTGGAAGTGAGATCACCTAAGATATCTTGTAAAACATACCGTAACAACCATCTGTGCTACAGAGAGGATCTTGGTCTTGAGATCATCTTGTTGAAGTTAAAGTATGATGGAGCCAAAATGAAGTCATAAAAAGACTTCAGATGTGAATCATTCAATATTATCTGTTTCAATAATGAAGTAAAACAAAAAGAAAAAATATACATGACATGCTTTATTAAAAGACTCATCTACTGTTCAATATTGCACAAGGATGTTTTCAATCATCCAAGATCAAACTATATTTGATGATGCAGAAGATCTATGACAAAGGTCCCAGCAATTTTACAAATGAGGGCACAATGCTGTTATGTGACTGATAAAAAACAAAGGAATATGTGAGTAATGCAACCGCAGTGAAAAAGATGTGCTGAGACAACAGAGCAAAAGCAAAAGGGACCTCTTCGCAGTGCCATGAAAAAATGTCAATACCTGAAACAACTTTAGCACTTGACAAAACAAAAATCCATTCACCCTCATCTGTGTGTGACACCACCGTGATCGATATAAAAATAATGCACAGGAAAACAGAAGATGGCAGATCCTTCAAAGAAAATTAAAAAATTAATTTAAATTCTAGCCAACGACAGGCAAACTCCTACATATGACCACATATACAGAATTAGATCTAAAAAAAATATTGCCTGTTACATAATAGTGTCATGTAAACACATCATTGTCATCAGTAACTCTGCCTATTTCTAGCTTGGCAAACTTCACAGACTCCGCTGACTGTGGTTTGAACGAGTGACGATGTCCGTGTCGAAGGTAGTACCTGTACCGATAAAGTGCTAATACACCACAGACAGTTTGCTCAGGTTACAGTATACATGGCCTTTACTCTGTGTCCAAAAGAAGAAAGGCGAGAAAACAACAAGAACATGACAACATGAAGGTGGATTTTCCCGGTGATTCATGTTTGAGCTCCATTTGGAACAGACCTACAAATGTTTCCAAAAAAAGATGAGCCACTGTATAAAACATCAATAAAAACATAATGGATGATTTGCAAAACACAGCAACCAGATATTAAAGAAAGCACAAAGACAACTTCAAATGTTGAAACTGAGAAGATTAGTCGTCTTAAAAATGATAAGCCCGTGTGATATTTGACACCACCAACACATTTTTAAAAAGTTGAGCCAGTGGCAAAGAAAAAAAAAAAAAAACACACTGGAAAAGTTGTGAAACTGATAAAAACACACCTGGTGGATAGGGAGCATCCCAGAGAGGCTGAGTCCATCTGAAGTAAACATGGCAAAGGGTTCAACACTCAGTGAAAGACTACACTGGCAACAATTTAAAAAGATTGCTTCTCAGAATAAAATTGAAAAGAATTTGGGCAAACCCTGCAAAAACCAGATCCAGATATGCAACTGCTTTCTCTGGCCCAAGTTCAGTTGAAATGGAGTGAGTGGAGAAGTGAAAAGTGTCCTGTTGTCTGATGAGCCAAAATTTCAAACTCATTTAGGAAATCATCGACACCATGTGCTCTGGGCTGGAGAGGAGAGGGACCGTCCAGCTCGTTGGCAGTGCTCAGAGCATCTGTGATGGGTTGAGGGTGCATTAGTGCGCGTGGCATGAGGAACCTGACCTTTGTGAAGGCAACATCGATGCACAACAATATTTACAGGTTTTGGAGCAACATATGTTGCCGGTCTTTTTCAGGGAAGGCTTTGTTTATTTCATCCAAACAATGTCCAACAACATTCTGATCATATTCCATCAGCATAGCTTCAAAGAATCCCAGTGCTAAAGCAGCCTGCCAGCAGTCCCAACTGGTCACCTGTTGAAATATCTGGTGCATTATGAAAGGTAAAATACAACAAAGGCGACCTCGAACTGTTGAACAGCAAAATCCAACATCAAGCAGGAATGGAAAAGTATTCCAGTTTCAAAAAGACGCCAAACACATACATGAGTGTTGTTAAAAGCAGATGTTATGCAGCAGAGTGGGAAACGTAACGGACTCAAAAGTTTCGGAAATGTGTTGCTGGCATCAAATTCAAAATATTCATGTAATCTACTAAATATGGGACTTAATGTTTTGCAGTTCATCACACTGTCTTAATTTGCACTTCACACGGGCTCAACCTTTTTGGAAATGGGGTTGTGATAAAACATACATCACTTTGTATTTTGAATCATTTAAAACTACAGTGTGATATTTTTGAAAGTTCATTTCCTGTGTGTGTTGTTACATTATTCAAATAAATATTCAGAGTAAAACAGCAGTCACTTACATGAGATGGCGACACTGAGGCAATCAAACCGTCATCTAAAAATGACACGAGCCTAAAATCACAGCCTGGTCCCAAAGATTAAGCAAACTTCATTCCTTTAAAATGTTTGAACTCAAAACCTCAGCAAGTGAAAAAATGACAATAAGGAGAACAAAGAAGCTATAAATACAATAAATAGTTTTGTTCAGTACTCAGAGGGGGCTGCGGAGGGACACACGCCCCAGGGTCAAACAGTCTTCTTGCAGAGCCTCATTCAAGTCTGACGGTCTTCTGGTCAGGTTGTAACTGAGTGTTAACATTCACGTACAACAAGGCAGTAGTTGAAGGAAGTGTGACGTCCGTGTCCTGAGGAAACGTCTCGCTGCTTCTCTCCGACTGTGTGCGTCGTCTCATCCTGAAGAGACGCTACAGAATCATCTCACTCCGCTGTAAACTTGGCTCTAGATCTTAGTGACGTAGTTATTGGGGAAGAGTCCCTGTTTTCCACGGAGTCGTCCCGTCCACCATCCAGATGCATCTGTGTGTCAACAGAAATGAATGGATTAAAGCCATGATTTCAGACTGTCATAGCTGAAAAATGTGAATTCAGTTATGTCACGTGTTGTTCTGGTTTTAAAATATTCATTGGGTGTTATTTTTATTTCATCTTTCTGTTTGAGTTTTGATATCAGATTAGATCCTATTAATTTTATTCCACCTGAATGTTGGCCATGGATTTTGTATTGTTTGGTTGGCTTTCAGGTGTACCCTGCCTTCACTCAAGTCAGCTGGGATAGGCTTCAGCACCCCCCACCCCTCCCCCCCGACCCTCACGAGGATTAAGGGGCAGAAAATGGATGGATGGATGGTTGGCTTTATTTACACCCTCTTCTCCTACTGTATGTTTTTTTGCACTCAAGTATAAAACATTGAGCTTCTAATATGCATTTGATGTTGTATAATTTTCTGTAATCAGGCATCTTGAGGAGTGATGAAGACGCCAATCAGGCTCTGATTACAACGGACGTATTCTTTACTTACATAAAAGCTATGCATAGTGAAACAGACACAAACATCAGCAAGACACACAAGTGCTTACAGAAAAGATGACAGTTTCAGAGGTTGGTTGTAGTCAAGTACATTTACTCCTTTACATCTCCTTGAGTACTTTTTCCCACAATATGTACTGCAGAGAGTAACTGTTTTGCAGAATACTCTTACTCTTTCTGTTACATTTGGGATGAAAAAAAAACTGTACTTCTCCTTAGTTGCATTTTGTTCCACCTAAATGAGTAGGAATAAAAGTGGTCTGAATAGAAATAAAAAAAATAATAATCAATCAAATGATCAAAATGAATAAACATTGCAACAATTGTACAGAAACAACAAAATGATCAAAAAATTAACAAGGTGATCAAGAAAATCAACAAAACTGAATAGAGTACTCTAGTGAATTGTACAATGAATGTGGAGAAAAGTATAAAATGAGCAAAAAGGAAGCAAATAAGTGAATTAAAAATTAACAATACAATCAAGAAACTTAAAAAGATAAAAATAAGTAACATTATGAGCAGAAATGATCACAAATGTTAAAAAATGAACAAAAAACAAAATAAGCAACAAAATCACCAAGAAAATGCTCAAAATAATTATAAACAAACGTTACTCACTACTTGAAGAGCTTTTTTATGAGATACTATTTTACTCTACTCAGGTATTTGTTCTTATGAGTACTACACTTTTACTTTTATTTCAGTCATTTTAATGTTAAAGTAACAATACTTTTACTTGAGTCCTGTTTGTTTACTCTGCCCAGCACTGCTGAGCTACATTTATACACAAAGCTCCACCCTACTGCCACCATGTGTTTTAGGCCACAAAGTGACAGACATGCTGGGAGTGTGTGTCATGTAACCTTAATAATCTTTATAAACACTTGCCTGTTTTTGTATCTTTCTGTCTGGCTCAAAGGCTAAAACCCCCTACTCATAACCAGGAGTGTTTTAGTATGCTTTACATATGAAAACAAGTAACACATGTGGTCTTCCCCGAATTTTCCCACATTGTGAAAGGTTCTATTTTATCCCAAACCATAGTCTTTTGACCCTATTCCTTACACACATAAACCTAACTAATCAGTTTTGGTGTCTAAACATAAAGTAGTTTGCAGGAATTTAAAAACTGACTGAAAACTAGATTTAAAAAAATACTATCTATACTGCATGCAGGAATCAAATCCTGTATTTAGAGAGGAATCCATTTATTTATGGCTACTGTAGTAGTGGTACTTTAAATTAAAGGAGACATATTATGAAAAATCTAATTTCTGTGTTCCTGGGCCCTAAAATAATGTTGCATTATCTCAAATAGTGCACAGAGCTTTTCGGATCCGGTCAGCTGAATCTGCCTGAAAACCCCCAGTTTCCCTCAAAGTTGAGGTCACATCTCCTGCCAATCACCTCAGCCTGAGGTCTGGGCCCCGCCCACATTTCCATCTGTCCCAATTGATGTCTTGTCTCATTGGCATAGGCAACGCCCCGTGAATTCTGATTGATCTGATCACGCTATCACTCAGAAAAACACACAACCAATCAGAATGAGGGCAGGGAGGGACCAAAATGTGATTTTTTTTTCCAGGTTCAGAGATGGGGAAAAGAAATCAGCAAAGAAAAACAACACTGAGGGGGAATTTGAAGCTTAAAACTGCATTTATATCATCTTTAGTTGATATTTAAATATTAATTAATATTTTTTAAATGTATGGATTTTATATTATTTTTATTGTTTGCTGTTTTAATTATGTGACATTTTGTTTTATGATGTCAGTGAACT
>JAQQAE010007073.1:0-16141 GCA_029823295.1 Pseudamia nigra
GCAGGTGATTTCACTGATTAGCTCGTCCCCTCAATTTGAAGGTGTGCTGATCAGTGAAATCACCTGCTTTAGTGACTGCTTGGAGAGAAAACCCCTGCCTTAGATACTCTACTGGAGTAAGATCCAGTTGTCCTTCTTTCCCCAGGGGGTTCTGTCCACTGCAGTACCTTTTTTTTTTATTTCAAATACTGTACATCAACTTCAAAAACTAAATGTTCACTTGAAACCACCAGGACCACCAAAAAACACTCACAGTTTTGGAGATGATTTGATCCAGTTGTCTTGACATCACAGTTTGGTCCTTGTCTAGGTTGCTTACACCCTTACATGGCCCATTTTTTTTTTTTGCTTCAAATACATCAACTCCAAGGACTAAGTGTTCACTTGAGCCTCATAGATCCTACCCACTCACAGGAGCCACTGGAATAAAATAACTGAGATCATTACCACTTCACCTGCCATTGGTCATAATCTATTAATGTGGTGCATTTAAACCAGTGAGGTGTGTGAGCCCCTTGACCCCCCTCCCCCAGTGCCCTTGAATTGGGACCCACGACCAGCATCCTCTAGGGCCTGGCCCACCAGGGGTCACTGTAATAAGACAATTTACCTGTTTGTGTTTGAGATGAATAAAATACACATTGATTTGAATCTCAACTTCTTGTACTTAAACTATTTCTTATTTTTATGACATGTACGACTTCTTTCTCATCTTCATTTCCAAAACGTGATATAAATCAGTTTATAATGTGTCGTATGTACATTTACTTGAGTGAAATATGAACAGTTTGACTTAACACAGTCTGACTTTTATGCTCGCTCTCTCTCTCTCTCTCACTCCCCTCTGTGTTTTTTTTCTCTTTCTCCCTTTGACATGTTGAGCCTCGGGCTACGTTTAGTTGCAGTGTGCTGTTACCTGCCCAGGTGTGTTTAGTATCTGTTCAGCGTCTCTGCAGCACCAGGTAGGTTCACATTCATTCTCATCTTAACATTTAGGCTTGTTTATTTTGTCTGTTTGCCAAATGAAGAAGTATATTTTCTTTTTGCTTGCAAACCAAAATCTGTGCAATGCTCAAAGGAGTGCTGCATGGTTTGTTGTCAGAAGCTGAAAAACAAAATTCAACAGTTAATGGTGCTTATTTTTCTTCCTGATCTCTTGGTGAAGTTTTAAATTTCAACAACAGAGAATAATCTGTTGCATTTGACAGAATTAACACAAAGTCTGAATTCAGTGAGTTGTCATGATGATGTTTGCCTTATGTAAAAACTCATTAATTAGCAAATGTTGCCAGTAATTATAGTATTTTTTACCATTCAGGGTATTAAATGTGATGCTGAAAAGTTCAAAGACAGTTTAGTGCAGTTTAAATTAACCATAAGCAAAGGTCATAAACTGTGTGAATATTTCCAAGTATTACATGGACCAAATATTAATTTACTGACAAAGATTTATTAGTTATGGCTAAATCTGTAGGCAAATTTAATGAAATCTATTACTTCTGCCTAAATGAAAGTCTTTTTCATAAGTGGCTCACCTGGATGTGACAAAGCATGCAAGATGTAAATGATGTGAGAAAAATACTGTAACTTTACATTAATGTGGTTCATTTCCTTAACAAGAAGCCATAAAATGGCAAATTATCTGCCCGGTCTTGAAATTGACCTTGACCACGTATTTGGAATCAGCATAGTTAATAACCTAGGAGTATGACATTTTCAGCCTCACTACATGGTTAGAAATGCATGTACTGCAGGTCAAAGTGCAATTATTTCAGACCCTACTGATCTTCAAGGTCAAAGTCATGGTCATTTGATTAATGAGCGGTGTCCTGGAGCCTAATCTATCACATGTTACGTTCGGTGCCTAGTTTTGATACTATGGGTCAAAATAAGTTTTCTGCAATTACATAATTAATTACCTAACTAATTGCCTATTGTTATGCAAATTACGTGGTGGTTGCCACAGTAATCCCTACCAGGGTTGTATTGGAAAATGAAATAATTTAGGCAATGTTAAAGTGAGTCAGTAAGTATTATTTCATGGATGGATTCTGTCATATTTCTGAGAAAGCACTTAACATCCCTAAACCTCAAATATGCATTTAAATACAGTTCTGTAGAGATGAAGCTGTCTGTGTGCAACACAAAGGAACACTCTCATTTTCTGTCTCACACATCTGAAAGTCTACACAAGACATAAAATATGCTCTAATTTGCATTTGAATCTGTGGAAAAAACAGCAACTTTAAAAATGAAACCTTTTTATTTTGGTCACCTGACCTGTTGAATGTTGGGAACCTGGTGCCTTTAATTACAAATGTGCAGACAAATATCACAGTAGTACAACTATCCTACAAAAGCCAATAAAAACACATGCTATAAAAAAATCCTAAAGCAACATGATTATTGACTCCTGCACACAGGCATTTTTAGCACTGGTCTTGTAATTAGCAAATCTCTTTAAACTAGTTTTACTACAACCTAACTACAAATGTGAAGCGAGTTTAGTTTAAAGGTCATTAGAATTAACCTGAAGCTTTAAGAAAACTGCAGGAGTCACTATAGCCCGCTCCAGTTTCCAATGTTGTTTACAAAAAATCTGAAGTACTGTATACCTTAGTACGGTTCTCTTATTATTATTTTACTGAGCTTCTCGTATTTGACTTAATGAGGTATCAATATCTGGTGGACCTTAATGAGGGTCAACAATTGACCATACCTTCTCAATGAGGTCCTAGTGGTCTTTATTATGTTCTAATGCTCTTTAATCACTTTCAAGTGGTATTTACGGAGGTTCCACTAGTGGGGTTCCAGCAGTCCTTAATGCGAGTCCAGTGGTCTTTAGATAGATTTGAGGTCTACTGGAACCCCATTGACCTTGGTGCCTCAATGAAATCCCACGGCCTTTAATTACATTCCACTGATCTTTAATCACTTTCAAGTGGTATGTAACAAGGTTCTATCAGTCTTCAGTGAGGTTCCTTAATGAGAATCCAGTGGTCTTTAAAGAGATTCAATTGATCCGATTATGTAATGAGTTTCCAATAGTGCTTGGTGTTTAATGAAGTGCCAATAAAAGTTGATGGACTGTATTAGTCCTATTGAGATTCTAAAAGTCCTTAATGAGGTTCCTGTAGTCCTTCCTCAGGTTAAAGTGGATTTTAATAGGGTTCTGGTGTTCCTTAAGGTCAGTCACTGACCATAGTTCCTCAGTGAGGTTTTGGTGGTCTTAACATTCCAGTGGTCTTTAATTAGTGAACATTAATGAGGCTTTAGTGGTGTTTAATGAGGTTGTAGCAGTCTTTTACGAGAATGGTAAATGGAAATGGTCTTGCACTTATATAGTGACTTTCTACCCTAAGGCACACAAAGTACTTTACACTGCTTTCCATTCACCTAATCACCCTCACAAGCACACACACGTATTCATCCACAAGTGAACACTCCCTGGGAGAAAATTGGGATTCAGTGTCTTGCTCAAGGACACTTTGACCTGTGGACATGAGGAGCTGGGGATTGAACCACCAACCTTCCGGATCATGAACAACCCGCTCTACCTACTGAGTCACAGCCATCCCAGTGGTCCAGTGGTCTTTAAAGAATTTCCAGTGATCTTCTATGTAGTTCTACTATAATTATTCAGTGAACTTCTAACGGTGTTTGATGAAATTTTTGTTGTGCTTAATGAAATACCAGTGTATCTTGGTCAGATTGTAGTGGGACTGATGAAGTTGGAGTGGTTCCTAATGAGGTTCTAGTAGTCTTTAATGAAGTTCCAGTAGATTTTCTTAAGTGAGAGTTGAGTATTGACCATAGTTCCTCATTAAGGTTCTGGTGGTCTTTGTTTAGGTTCCAGTGGTCTTTCATGAGTTTGATGAGGCTCTAACAGTCCCTAAGACGGTCTCATTCTTTAATGGACTTGTGCTGGTGGTTGAAGACATTTCTTTTGTGCTTAATGAGGTTCCAGTGTTATTTAATGAGGTTCCACTGAATTTCTAGTGGTCTTTATTGAAGCTAGAGTGGTTTTTAATAAAGTTCCAGAGGCTCTTGATGAGGTTCTGATGGACCTCAATGAGGTTCTGGTGAGCCTCAGTAAAGTTCCAGTGGTTCTCTGTATAGCTTGGTTGTCTTTATTGTAGTTCCAAGATACTTCAGTAAGGTTCTAATATTATATAGTAAGGGTCCAGAGTTATGTAATGAGGTTCTGGTGATCTTTAAAATGATTACAACTAAAGCTTCATGAAATGTGGAACCTTCTAGTTGTCCTCACTTAGGTTATGGTGGTCTTTACTCAGGCTCCAGTTGCATTACATGAGGTTATATTGGTCCTTAAAAAGGTTATTACGGACCATTAGGTCCAGTATTGATCTCATGAGGTTCTAGGTCTTAATGAGGCTCCAGTGGTGTTAATAAAATTCTTACTGAGGTTCAGGGAGTCAGGTAGTTTAATGTGACTCCAGTTGTACTTAGGTTTCAGTGGTGTTCAAGGGGATCTTAGGGTTTTTTGTTGAGGTTTCATTGGTTCTTCAGGAGGTTCTGGTGGTCTTTGATGGGGTTCCATGGTTCTTCAGTGAGGTACTGATGGCCCTTAATGAGGTTCATGTTATGTTTGATGAGATTCCAGTGACAATTATGTTCCAGGGTTGTGAGGCTCCACAGTTTGATCATGAGGTTCTAAGGTTCATTAATGAGGTCCCACTTAATCACACTGAGGACCCTCTTTAAGGACCTTCAGTTCCAGTGTTATTCCAGTGTTCCAGGGATATTCCAGGGTTCTTCATTAAGGTTCCAGTGGCTCTTAATGATTTTGCAGTAGTGTTTAAAGAGGTCAGAGGGTTCTTTAATGAGGATCAGTGGATTGTAATAAGGTTCTGGTGGCCTTCTTTAATCATGTTCCACAGATTTTCATTGAAGTTACAAAACCTTGCTAAGGTTCCAGGTGACTTCCAGGTTTCTTCAGTGGTTCCATGTTCCTGACAGCATGTATAGTACATACATGTACATGCCACGGATCAGTGCAGAGGCAGGGCAGAACACTTCCCAGAGGAAGAGTGATGTCTATACATTGGTAACATAATCCTACAGTATCTATGTCATATTTGTACTGTGGGAGTTGGCAGCTTTGACACCATGTAACAATGACGTTAGAGCACAATAGATAAAGAAACCTGTAGGATTTATTTATGTAACAGAACAGACTCAGTTATTTACACCTACGGCTGTGCAATATGTGTAAAACTCTCACATCCAGATAATTCTCACTGTGTAGAACATGTTCTGTAAATCCAACAATAAGAAATACATTTCATACAATAGTCACATGGAATTTCTTATTGCATGTTGTGTTTTATATGTAACAAATAAAATGTACTTTCTTATATTTGATCCTTTTACTCCTTATTATCCGTGGAATAAAAGTCCCGGGACCCAAGCCAACTAAACATGGCACATGGGTAGTCAGGGTAGGGGGAATGGTTACTATGGCAACCACCATCTAATTGGTATAGTAATTAGGTTGCAGGATTAATATATAATAAAAACTTATTCTGACTCCAGGACACTTCTCACTTATCAAATGACCTTGACCCTGATTTAGTGGAGATAAGATAAAGCTTCATTCTTATTTATTATCTTCCATTTAAGTGTAAAATATACTGTATTAAAATGTTCTGATATGTGGATTTAACTCAATTGTGTTGCTTATTTTTGCTGCTTTTGGTTTACTTTATCATTTTCTTGATCATTGTAGTTTATTTGTGTCCACTTTCTTGTCAGTTTTGCTCAATTGTACCCAATTGTGATATGTTTCAATTTTCTTGTTTTTTTTCCTAATTTCCCTGGTTGTTTGGTTGATTTTTGCACATTTTCTTTGTTAGTTGATTTATTTTATTCACTTGCTTGACCATTTTGTTCATTTTTATTCATTTTCTTGATTATTCTGTTTATTTTACCAATTTTCTTGATTGTCTTTATTTTCATTAATCTTCTTAATTGTTTTGTTTATTTTTGTTTTATTTATTTGGATAATTTTTACGAATATTCTTATTTTCTTCATTTTTGTGGATTATCTTGAGTATTCTGTTTATTCTGTTTGAGTATGTTGTTCATTTTTACTAATTCTCATGATTATTTGGTCAATTTTTAATGTAATTTTCTTAATTATTTGATCCATTTGTATTCATTTTTTAAATGATATGGTTTATTTATTCTCATTTTTTCAAATGATTTAGTTCATTTTTACTAATTTTCTTCATTATTTGGTTCATTTTTACTCATTTTCTTCATTATTTGGTTCATTTTACTTGTGTTCTTAATTATTTGGTTCATTTTTACTCATTTTCTTGATTATTTGGTTCATTTTTACTCATTTTCTTGATTGTTTTTTCCATTTTTACTCATTTTCTTAAGTATTTGGTTCAGTTTTTTATCATTTTCTTAATTATTTTGTCCCCTTGTGTTCAGACACCCACACCCTTGTCCTTTGCCAAGCTTTTACATGCCACATTCTATAACCATGCGTTTTCCATTGCATATTACTTTAATTACAAGAAAAAAAACCTCATGAAGTTGACATGACAGAGTCTGAGGCAGATATTTCCACATCCGTGCCAACAGTGCTGTGATTAAACGCTGAGCACCGCAGCCTGTTATAACAGACTCGTGTATTTTTAAGATAAATGTCAGAACTGCTTTTTTTTCCCCTCTTTTATACATTCATGTAAAGACACACTGAACTCTGCAAATCCCGACAATTACTGCTGAACCTCACACATTCTCCTTAAAGTTCACAAGGCCCTTCAGGCTCCACTGTAGTAACACATTTTCATCAGCTATTCTCATAAGCATCTTTACACAGCAGGAAGATTTATATTCAGCCCCAGGCTGCACAATCGGAGGCTTTTAAATACTCTGTGATTTATTGCACCGTGGGGCAAATGCATTTTACTATCCTCCTAAAGAATGTTCACTTAGAGCGTGATGCAATCTGAAAAAAAAGATGAATAAAACAGTGGTTAAGCCATGAAAGAAAGATTTTTATCCATATTTAATCCCAGACTTAGACTGTTCACTGGTATTTATTGGCAGATCTGTCTTTTCCAAAACCACAATGGGTTGTGGAGCTTTTTTTTATTAAGCTGATGATTTAATCCCTGTGTTCCTCATTTTCTTAACTATTTTGCTCATTATTTTTCTTATTTTTGGTTATTTTGTCTACTATACTGGTCAATTCTGTTAATTTCCTTGATGATTTCTTTCAGTTTTGTTCATTTTGCATATTATATTGTTCTGTGATGTTATATCCATTATATTCTCTATTCATCTGATCATTTTTGTTCACTGTATGTATCATATCTCTCATTTTTGTTTATTTTCTTGATGATTTTGTTTAGAATTTTATTACTTCCATTTGATTTGGCTATTATATCACTCATTTTTGTTGATTTCCTCGGTTATTATGTTCATTTTGTTTTATAGAATTCATTTTTTGTTTTATTTTCTTGATTATTTTGTTCATTTTTGGTTCATTTTGTTTATTGTTTTTTGTTCATTTTTATTCATTGCGCCTATTGTTAATTTTTGTTAATTTCTGTGATTACTTTGCTCATTTTGGTTTATTTTGTCTATTGTATTGTTATTTATTAGTATATTTATTTATTTTCTGTATTGATTTGTTCATTTTTTGTAATATATAGCTCATTTGAATCTTTTTTTAACTACTTTTTTAACAATTATACTCGTTTGCTTTCATTTTGTTTATTACATTGTTCATTTTTGTTGATCTCCACAGTTATTTTGTTCATTCTTAGTTCCTTTTGTTTATTGCTTTATTAATTCTTGTCCATTCTTGTCTATTAATTCTTGTTCATTCCTCAAAAAAACAAGCCCGAGAGCGCTATTTCAGGCAACTATTTCCGCCCTTTAAATAATACCAATTGATATTGTTTTTATACTTTTGGAAAGCCTGATTAGTCACCTTTAAAATGAGGTACAACCTTTAACGGATCATGTATTTGTGGAATGAGCAACACAGCTAAACATGCGGATAATGCCTCAAAAATGTGGCATCATCCCTTGCCGTGTTCTCATGATGGTATTCATTCTTGTTTTGCAGTGTGTGCCAGCCACGGGTGTGTGACTGGCACCTAAGAATATGGGGTAACGTCATGTTCCGTGATGAATCAAGGTTCTCTCTGTGGAAGCTGAATATCAGGATCAAAGTACTGAGAATGCATCATCTTTCATTGGGGGCAATGTGACGGCGTGGGGCGGTATCTCTCACAGGCAAAACAGAATGTGTCATCACTGGAGGCAATCTTAATACGGGGAGTTTCTGAAGCCAGTGACGATCCCATATCTCCAAAATCTAGAAACTAACGCCTTCCTTCAGGATGATAACACTCTCCCCCACAGAGCCTGGATCATCACAGAGTGCCTCTAGATTTTGGGAGTCGAGAGGATGGGATGGCGTAGCATGAGTCCAGACCTCAACCCAAATGAACGTATTGGGATCATCGCTGTACGTGCTAGAGCACGGGTGTCCAATTACAGTGGAACCCCTGGTTACAAGTGGTTTGGCAAAATTTTGTACCGGCTCATGTACAAAAATTCGGGTTGCAAGTAAAATAGTTTGCGAGAGCGAGAGGAAAGCACGCCTGCTACTCACGACCGACTGGAAACGTAGACGTGAAACTCTCGCTCGTCATATTTGTGCCTCTTTTCACCTGAAATAGTGCTTCGTTTTGCGTGTTTTTTCATGATGGGACCTAAGAAGGATGGTAGTGGTGAGTGTCATACACGGCTTTAAGGGAGTAAGCTACTGTGTGTTGCAGCTTTACGTCACTGAGACACTTTATGGCACATCTTGTCATGTGTTATTTCCTGCCTGTTCAGGCCCAGAGTTCGTGCCTTAAAGCAGTGTCATAAAAGTAAACCATCACTCGATCCTTCTACATTGAGAAGAAAACCTGTAACAGGTAACATGTCAAAAATAATTTTTAGAACTAATTTCATGCATTCCTTTTCAGAATAATACTAACAATAATAATAATAAATAAACTTTTTTTCCAGATGCCTAACGTGCACGTATGGGTGTGTATACATGGGAGTTTTCTTGGGTCTTGGAACGGATTAATTGGTTTTACATGTATTCTTAAGGGAAAACCGGGCCCGGCTCACAAGTTTTTCATTTCACGAGTTGATCCCAGAACGGATTAATCTCGTAACCCGGGGTTCCACTGCCACGAATGACTGAAGCTTCATCCAACATAGGTTGCATTTGTTTACGTCATAGCCTGTCCTGTTTTCACGGCTCCTTCAAATGTGGCTCCTTCAAAGGCTGCAACCGATGGATCCTTAGTGGTCCACCGTATCCCATAATGCATTGCGCGTGTGATTGACGGGAGTGCTGCCGAATCAGGGAGCTATGAGGAATACAAAATTAAATAAGAGAGAGCATTTCCAATTCATGAATTAAGTTAAAAAGCAAAATAACCACAAACGTGAGATAAAAATCCTGCATCTCTAAGCAGCAGCTGGTCGACGACAGGTGCCTACGTCATTACGTAAGGACACGAACTGCTGTACTCGTTTACGCAAATCGGCCACCCTCTGGACTAGACTTCCCCATTGAACGGCCATTAGGTGTCGCCTTTGCAGCCCTTGAATTGGGTCACAGCTTGAGAGACTGCAGGTTTTCTTTCCAACCACTCCCTACAGCAGGTGTTTTTCACTGAAAAGCAATCAGTGGGAAGGAATTCAGCGGAATGACGAGACTGGTTCGAAAGGAAAAGCGCAGCGTCTCGGCCCTCAATGATTGCACACGAGTGACCAACACAACCACTCTGATTGACCTTCAACATATAAACAAAGTGTATAAATGGCCAGATTGTGTTAATCTAATCCACCAAGCAACTCAAAACAAGCGTGAATACCAACAGGAGACTATTGTATGGATTTTGACACGTTTTTGGGGGGAGCTACCCACATGTTTGGCTGTGTTGCTCCTTCAAACAATGCACGATCCTTACAAGTTGTACCTCGTTGTAAAGGTGGCGGATCAAGCTTTCCAGCAATTTAAAATTCACTTTGTCTATTATTTTGCTGTTTATTTTTATATCTGTTTCTTTTCTCTATTAGCATGTTCATATTTGTTCTCAGTGTGCATTACATTGTTCATTTTAGCTTATTTTCTTGATTGTTTTCTATTATTTTGGTTCATTTTTGTTAATTTTCTTGATTAATTTGTTAGTTGTTAATCATTTTCTTATTCATTTTTTTTGTTAATTTTTAAAATTCATTTATCACTTTCTGTTCATTTTGTGGACATTTTGTTCAGGTTTGGTCAGTTTGCAGATTATTTCATTCATTTCATTTCCCTCATTTTTCATTACTTTGTTCATTTTTGACCATTTTCATTATTTTATCTATTTTGGTCCATTTGTGGACTATTTAGGTCATATTTGTTCATTCTCTTAATTATGTAGTTTGGTTTTGACCATTTTTATTCATTTTTTGGATTAATTTGTCCATATTGATTCATTATCTTGATTATGTTGTTCATTTTTGTAAATTTTCTCACATAGTTTTGTTCAGTTTTTCTTGTTTTTCTTGTACATTTTGTCTGTTGTTTGTTTACTTTATTGTATTTTTATTTGTTCATTATTTTCTTTGTGTATGTTTTGTTCATTTTTTTAGTTTAGTAACATTATCTATTTGTGAGTGTATTCTTGAATTAAAAATTTCCTTGAATACACTGTTCATTCTCTCCTAAATTTCTATACTTTTCTGTATTACCCACCTCCTTGAACCACCTTATCATGGTGCAGGGGTTTGTGTGCCTGAATGATCCAAGGAGCTATGTTGTTGGGGGCAATTTGCCCCTGGTGTGGTCTCCCAAGGCAAATTGGTCCTAGCTGACAGGTCAGACTAAGAGTGATTCAGAAGACCCTTATGACGATGCCTTCCTGTGGGCCCCCCACCTGCAGGAAGGGTCATAAGGGTCTGGTGCTGCGTGGTTTGTGTGGCAGCTGAAGCTGGGGACTTCGGTGGTCCAATCTAGCCAAAACGAGCTCCAACTGGGAGAAGGCCCTGGGGCAGCCCCAGGACATGCTGGAGGGACTATGTCTCTTGGCTGGCCTATGAATGCCTGAGGGACCCCCTGGAGGAGCTGGAGGAGGTGGCTAGTGAGAAGGAAGTCTGGGCTTCTTTGCTTAGGCTGCTGCCCGGCAACCATGATGGGTGGATGGATGGATTCTGTATTACCCATTCTTTAATTTGCTCATTTGGTTTTTCGGACCTAAAATATTTACATTGATAGGATTTATTTCTAAGTTTGGGTCAGAAGGAGGGAGGTCTTGAGCTGAAAAGTTTTGGGAGACACTTCCAAATGATGAAATATTCATTAAATAATAGGCGAATCACAGGAGTCAGATTTCTTTTGTGAGCGTTTGAATGTAAAACTCTGTGAAGTAATGTGTGAAGTAATGACGCTGCCAGGAGGGAAATACTTTCCATTCAGAGCAAGATACTCAATTAAAGCCAGCACACACACGCACACACACACACACACACCTGGCTGTCAGTGATTCTTTGGGGTTTATGTTCATAACACGGGTTTGTGTTTGAGTTTCTCAGTGACAAGATAAAGCCGAGGAAGTGAGCTCAGACCTCAGATCAGCCACTATTGATGATAAATCACAGTTTGTTTTTTTATTGCTGTCTCACACCGGCTACAGGCTCTTTGATAAACTGAGATCAGTATCTGTCTGAATTCATTCACAGAGTTTTAAAAACCCTCCACCGGGAACCAGCAGATGTGTGTCACCGCAACATGATCTTCGTCCTCATCTTCATCAGTGAGTCTTTAACAGTTCTGCTTTTTTTCTTCTTGGAGAACAAGAGGAAAGGTGGAAATCAAGACACAATAAACTCATGTCTACGTGCAGTGGTGGGATGTAACAAAGTATTTGGTCTATAGAACGTCTCTTTTATTATTTTTTTGCTTCAGTGTACATTTGAGAAAGACTAATGCACTTTTGTATTGCTTCCATTTTTCATTAACTGAATTGAAAGATGTAAGATTACTCACATATATGCAAACTAAAGGCTCATATGACTCAAGTTTGCTTCATAGATTTGTGACAAATCTGTATTGGTTAAAATTCTCCATCCACCTGGGAGACAGGACATGTCAAGATGCTGGCTTCAGAGTAGGATCATTGCACATGACAGGTCACAGTAACAACATGTGCTTACTTATTTGTACTTTTACTTGGAACGGCATTCTCCCAGGGTAGGTTGAGTGTGTTCAGTGGCTTCACAAACGGAGGCAGCCGAAGCCTTTTGATTGAGGACCACGTCACACACTATTTGCCACCAGTCCCTGTTCCAGCTACAAAGGCCAAATACCTGCAGTCAAATTTATCGGGACAGGACATCTTTCAACATTGCAGCCGAGGTCTTGAGTTGTTCCTCCGAATGCTTGTGTCAGGTTGGGTATGGGGGGGTGGGAACAGATTTTTGTGAATCAGCTCACCTGGAGGGCATCTTGATCTATGGCCGAACCACTGTAGGTGACATTGTCGCAGATGTCAAAGACCTCATCCTGCACCTATGTCAAAGGTTCAAGCCTGACACTTTAGCAACATAGGATCTACTGAAGGCATGTCGTTATCAAGAAACTCCTGTTTGTTCATATCTCGATTGTCAATGACCATGTCTCGCATCCATTGAGCCTTATCTTAAAGGAACAGAACCTTCCTATAGCGTTGATTAAGTAGTTATAGAATACTAATCAACTCTTCATCAGTGGCTATGCTACAGGACACTGGCAGGAATTGGAACCTTGATTCCAAGCATCCCAAATATTGAACTGAAGTGAGCTGAAATGACCTGAAAGAACTTTTTGACCCTATTCTGGGATATTTGTTTGGTAAGGAAAGATCAGATCAGTAACATGTCTCCAGTCTTCTCAGTCTTCAGTCTGCCATGAGCTGTGATGTTGAACAGTCTGATGGTGGTGGGGATGAAGGATCTCCTATAACATTCAGTCCTGCAGTGTAGTGGTGTTAGTTGTTCACTGCAGCTGCTCCTCTTTCCAGTGTTTTTGGCATCTCTGTCCCACCGAACCACGGCGTATTCAGGCATTTCAACAGAGGAGTGTGAGCAGTCACTGCTTGCCCATGACTTGGAGAAACACACACCCATGCCTCCAACTCGTCCACTTTGTTTTGTGTTGAGCCCATCAGTATGGTAGGAAACCCTTCCACCTTCTACCTCCATACTGGTCCCAGTTCCAGAACCTAATATTTGAACTGACCAGTGCATTAGCACTGGAACAAAATCGTTTCAGAATCTGGAAGTTTGGTTCCCAGCTGGAACCAAAAAAAACTTGGCTCTCGCTTGGGAACCAAAGTAGGCGTGTGATTTCATTGATGGAGGTTTTCATTTAAACACACTGAGAAATAATAAACAAACTTAAATATACTTTAAGGCTACAGAAAAGATGTCCAAAGCTTATGTTTTATGTAAAAGTAAGACATTGAGAGGAGCCAGATGAGGTGGCTTGGGCATCTGGTTGGGATGCCTCCTCCTGGATGCCTCCCTGGTGAGGTGTTCTGCACAAATCCCAATGGGAGGATGCCCTGGGGCAGATGCCTCAGAGTTCCCCCAGAAGAGCTGGACAAAGTAGCCAGGGAGACGGAAGGCTGGTATTTCCTGCTCAAGCTGCTACCCCCGTCACCCAATCCCCCCGGAAAAGTGGTTGAAAGTGGCTGGATGGATGGATGGATGGATGGATGGATGAAAGTAAAACACTGTATTATGGTCTCTTGTTCACTGTGCTGAGATTCTAAGTCTGTGTAAATCAGCTGTTTGATCAGCTGATCTCAGACCATCTCATGTTAAGGGTCCCGGTGCACGGTCCTACGCTGGTGTTTTTACATCTGGTCTGTGGCTTTAAGGCTTGTTGAATGTACTGTGAAATTGTTGTAGTACGGAAATGAATGTTAAGTTCACCCACAGCTCTAGTGGGCTTCCCTGCAGATAGCGCGCCAATCACACACGCTCTCAAAACTTGTACCATCTATACCATTGTGTTGAATGAAAGAAGAGCGTTATTTTATTATGACGAGTTCGAGATACATCTGTGCAATAATCATCATGCTCTTTAATCACCACCGTAACATATCTCACCTGCCAGGACGATGGGATATTTTAAGAAAGGTAAAGTGGTTTCTAATATAGATTGTAACAAATTCGTGAACCATATTTGAGACCTGTAAAACTTTTGTTTGTCTATAGACAATCTTACATCTACATCCCCCATTAACTCTTTCCCACCAGCATTATTTGAAAAGTTCCCAGCCACCGTCAGTATTTTTTGATGATTTCACTTAATTTTAACATCCATAGAAAATGTTCTTTCAGTTGTACAGATACAGTGAATATATCAAAAGATCAGGTCTTCAGCTGGGTTTCCTTAAAAAAAAGAAAGATTTTTAACCAAAAAAATGCATCTCTTCATTCTGGTTTCTTTCAGGTCCTCTTCTTTGCTTGTTGTTTTTTTTCACCATATTTCACAAGATGCACAAAGTGGCCCCCTACGTGATAATTGTGAAACTCAGATTGACAGAAAATCTTGTCATTGACAGGGAAGCGTCACCTCGCAAATGATTGTCCGTGGTGGGGAATGAGTTAAGCAAAATCATGAAAATGGAGTCAAAGCCACAGCTGCCCTTATATTTTTGTTGAGTGTCTCTGCAGATTAAGGTGCAACATTCCTGGCAGGTGCAACATAAGCTCATCCACGTGACTGTCTTTGTCTTCGCCATGTGACGGGAACATCCTATTCTTGTGACAATGTTCAGTGTCTTTGATTTTTTTTTGTGTGTCTCATTTTGTTTATGATGAATGTACCTGATAGTGAATACAACTTTGACCAAGACATAGTTTCCTCGTAGAAATACATGGTTCTCGCAGCACGTGACCCTTTGTAATTAGGTCACCTATTTGTTTTATTCTGTGTTCATTTCTAGTTGACTTGGTGCCATATAATAAACTACACAGCAGTTAAATGGAATGTGTACACAGTAAAATGAATCCAAGCACATCACAGGTAACAGTAGAAGGGGACGTGCATTATCCTGCACAATGAGGTTCTGAAAACACTTGACTTTTGCAGTAGAGTGTTTTCACAGTGTGGTGTCACTATTTTTACTGAATACTTCTTCCATCACTGTCAAGGCATGATCAGGACAGGGTATTATCAGGATCACTGTGTAGATATTTAATCTGTCAGTAGATAAAAAAAAAATCAGACATGTTGTCACTTGAAAATATTTGCACTTGCTGATTCTTGTTTTTCTTCTCTGTCTGTTCGATTTACATACTTTCCTCTAAAATCACTGACTTGGCCTTTTTTGTTTGTTCTTTCGACTCGCGGTGTTCACACTGCGGTCGATCCTACCTGCTCTCTGGCAGGGCTCTTATCTCTGTGTTTACTGTCACACTGAATCCCATAAACACTTTTATGGCTTTTATGGTCATTTTCCAAAATCATGTTGTATCAGCGGAACCTTCCTGCAGAATCCTGTTCAGTTTAAAATGTCTCTGCAGGTCTTTTTACAGCAGCCAGAGTCCAGGACTTCCAGGACCTGGAGCACCTGGAGAACCCTGAGGACCTGGAGAACCCGGAGGACCTGGAGGATCTGGAGAACCCTGAGGACGGAGATGACATGGAGGACCTGGAGACCCCGGGGGACCTAGAGGATCTGGAGAACTGGGAGAACTTGCCGAACCTGGTCGATTCAGAGGTCCTGACAAACTCAGAGGACCTGGTTGACATGGAGAATCAGGAGGACACAGTAGACCCAGAGGACCCAAGGAATCCGGAGGAACAGGTCAACATGGAAAACCCTAGGGAGCCGCTAGACTTGGTAGACTTGGAGAACTCGGTGGACCTGGATGATGTGTGCTCAAGCAGGTCCTGTAACCCGCCACTTGGAGACCTGATGGTGGGTCGTGCCACTCGGCTCTCAGCTTCATCCACGTGCGGCTTGTACGGACCACAGAACTACTGCATCATCGGATACCTGGAGGTCAGAGGTCACCTTTAAGGGTTGAAGTGGTGGGGGCGGTGGTG
>JAQQAE010007074.1:0-16141 GCA_029823295.1 Pseudamia nigra
TAAATGCTTAAAAACACAAAATAATAATTATATATATTATAATAATTATGTTAACAGGTAACATGTGAGTAACATGACAGGGTATAAAAAGAGCATCCCAGAGATGAGTAAGTTTGAGAATAACGTATCTTGCTGTAGGTTGAAAAGATTTTGAATATTATTCTATAGTTCATAATCTCAATAAAAGTTTGCAAGGGGCAAGACTGCAAACTAGTACTGGAGGAGTGTAATTATGGGGTCCTCAGATGGCATTATATTAATTAAATTTCATGCATTTCACTCTCTGTCTCTTTCTTATACTCTTCCCCTTCCTCTCACTCTCTCTCTCTTGCTCCTGCCACCCCCCCTCTCTCCTCCCCTCTCTCCCTCTAGATCTCCTCTCTCCATCTCCCATCCTCTCTCACCCCAGCCACCTCTCTTTCTCTGTCCCACCCTCCCCATTTTTTCCTATTTGCACTGATTCAGAGTGTGATATTAACTTGTATCTGCCCTGTAGTTCTGTGTCCTCCCTCTGCCCTCGGCCTCTAGGTCTCCAGGTCTCCTGATGTCCTGGCTGTGTGTTTGCTGGTTCTGGACCGGTCCTGTGACTGTGGATGTCGTCCAGTGTCTGTGTTGTTTGTTGTTCTATCTCTATACTTTTCTTTTGTTTCTCCTCTGTCCACTAACCCCAACCGGTTGATGGCCGCCTACCCTGAACCGCTGGTTCTGCTGGAGGTTTTTCTTGTCTGTAAAAGGAAGTTTTTCCTCCCTCCTGTCGCCCTTGGCTTGCTCTTGGCGGTTCTGTTTGGTTTACACTCTGTATAGTCCTGAATTGTGAAGTGCCTAGAGATAATCTTTGATTATGATTGGCACTATGCAAATAACATTGAATTGAATTTTAAAAGGACATGATTCTGCAGCAGACATCACTGAAGGGGCGCAGGAAGTGTCACAAGAACCACTGTCTGTGAACACAGTTAATCACTGCGTCCAAAAATTCTTCCACACAAAAATGAACTCTTTGTGTATAAACCAGAATATTTGAGTAGGCAACCCTAAATGCTCAACAATACAGGTTTTGCAGCAACTTATGTTGTCAAGTAAACAACGTTTTTCAGCAAAGACCTTGTTTATTTAAGCAACATGGTGCTAAACCACATTTTGCATGTATTAACAGCCACCAAGGTATCAAAGGTGACCCCAAATGGTTGAGCTGCTGAAATTCTACATCGAGCAAGAAAGGGAGAACATTCCACTTTCAAAATTATACCTCTTAAACTTCTCAGTTCCAAACACTGAGAGGGTTTTATTAAGAGTTGATGCATCAAACATAACCCCGGCTGACAGTTTTGAATTATCTATCTGGCATCAAATTTCAAATGGGTGAGTTCATTAAAAAAAGCAATTCATTTCTCAGCTTCAGCTTTTCATACTGTATGTTGTTATTGTTTCAGTCAAACATGGGGTTTCATTGTGCAAATCATTCCACTATGTTATTAATTACATTTTGCACAGTAGCTACATTGTGTTAGAAACACTATTGTCAAAGATGCAGAGAATGAGACAGAATTAGACAAATGAAACCTTAGTTTTAAATATATGAAGGAAAGGTCATATGGATTTGCAAACTCAAAAGCTAAAATTCAAATAAAACAGACTTTTACCCAAGTGGCCAATTTAATACGGCTGAATCGGCTCACATGCTTTATACAACGCTTGTTTACCTGGCAAGGACCTCTGTGGTTATTTCTATTGCCTGTCACAAACAAAGCCATGAATAACAATAACTCATCTTATAAATTATTTTAATTTCATGCAAGGATAAATCAACCAAATAATCAGCTGGGGAAAAGATCATTTTAGTCATTTCAAAAAAGAAATACAAAAACATTGGAGGTTGCTGCATCTGAGTATTGGATATTTTACTGGAGTAATCATTAAATAACTGATTAAAAAAAAAGTAGTTGCAGCCCTAATTCAATTGTCATTTTTTCTTCGTCACTGAATGTTGCCATACACACAGGAGCACTCATACACTATCAGCATGCAGTGCTGGGAAGCATTAATTGTGTATTAATTTGCAGGAAATATGACCATCTGCATGATTTGATTCCATAATAATAATTCTGACAATAATTCTGTGGTTTCCCTGCTCTGCCTCGATACCCTCCTCACGGCACTGTGGCACAGCTGTCTTTGTTGCCTTGTCTGCAAATGCCAGAGCCGTTTTTGTACCGTAGGGAGTATGCAGAGATCAAATGGCCATAGTTCAGTGTTGTGAACCACAGAAGAGGAAAAATGTCACCAGAAGTCTCCCCAGTGCAGATTCGATGCCAGCATGAAGGGAGTCGCTGATCACTGGCTGATAGAGGTCTCCAGGAGAACACCTGTGCTTTTCTCACTCATCTAATCTGTCCCACCGACTGACATTGCTGCAATGTAAAACTTAAGGTGAAGTTAAAATATGTAGCATATTGGGAAACAAAAAATCTAAAAAAGATGTATACTGTAGGTTAAGGCTGGGAGCAGAGGCAAAAAATATGATCACGATATTAACATGGGCAATAATCCTTGTATATACTGTATGCACTTAAAGGAAGTAAGAAACGGTTTGTGGCTGGTTGTGTATTTCTTTACAAATGAATTATGGAATGTTACATCAAGTCTATCAGAGGCCATATTTTTTTCTGTAAAAAACAGACTTCATACTAATTGTGAAAATTGTGTGTGTTTTCATAAATAGGTTTGTTGTGGAAAAACTGCAGCTGCCATGTGTCATCAGAAGGTGGCGCTGCAGCCTATGTTACTCATGGGTCCAATCAACAGAGTAGAATAAGTGGAGCATTCTGGCAGAGAGTGGTCCCTGTTGCTACCTGATCCTGGAACCCAATCAGTTTCATGCATTAGCGAGGATAGGACTTCTATCATTTGTTCTACGCATGTGTGACAAAGCTACTTCCTGCCAGTCGTATTTCAAAATAAAATGCAATCGATTACTCAAATGATTTTGTATTAATAGGGTTAAGGTTAGCGCTTCTTAACCTTGACTCTGACCCTGACCCTATTCTAGAAACTGACATAAATTACTTGGAAATACAGGACTGTAAATAGTGCTCCAACACATGCAAGTAACCAATCTGGTTTCTGGGTAGGGATCAGGTAGTGATAGTCCTAGGCAGAGAGAGTGGCAACATGGCGGTGATGGTGCAACACAGCAATAGAATGCATAAAATATATATATAAATAAACAGATTTTAAACTGCAATAAAATAAAATAAAAGCTGCTGATTGTATGGCCTATGCAGAGAGTAGCTATCATTCAGAGATCAAGACGTTCTGTCTTAAAATTTGAAATGTAGGGAGTCCTTTTGGAACACTTCTCAGGTGCAGCATGGGATGTATTTGGGACATGTCACCTGAAACCATCACTGACGATGGAAAATGCAGAGACTTAAAGGAACTTGAATTCTGTGGCTCTCCACTCGTCCTCCAGACTCTGCAACCTGAATTTCCAAGTTTAATGTAAAATGTACTTTCATTTGAATACGAGGCCTTGGATGACTGAGCAATGGCCCACTTCTCTTGCTTCTTACTCCAGGAAAGAGGCTTCTGATGACATCTGCATTGCATGTGTGACTGGATGCTAGCGATGAGACAGTTGCTGCTCATTTCATTTCCACTACTCGTGCAGCTCCTCCAAGTTCTGGAATTGGAAAACTGTGGTCATTTGGGTTGCTTCTGCCCCTTTTCCTTCCACATTTCCAGTCTTCCATGAACCTGTTTTAATTCTGCCCTCCGTGAACAGTTATCTCTGTCAACAGTGATCTTCTGGGTTTTCTCCTCCTGGTGGACAGTGTTGATGAATGGCTTGTGGAGGGTGATGTTTTCGCCAGGGGTTTATTTATTTATTTACAGTATCTTTTTGTTTGTTTGTTCACAACATAACTCAAAAAGTTATGAATGAATTTGGATGGATAGGTCAAAAATGGTACAAGGACCAGTCAGTCGATTAGACTCTGAGTGATCTGGCTCATTTTCTGGATCCAGAGGATTTTTAAAGGATTTTTCAGCATTGGGAGATAGGGCCACATTGTCTTTGTAACATCACAAATACCACTAAGAAAATTTAGCCAAAAAATAGCATAGGATAGGAAAACACCAGACTAGATTATATCAAACTGCATAGTTTGATCTAGATATATTATATATTATTAATTATATACTGTATGTAGTGATCCAGAATGGTTATACTTAGAGGGTTTGAGGAAAAATAGCGACTGAGCAAATACATCACCAGACAACCAACTGGCACCACATTGTACTTGAAAGTCTGCTGATTCAGTGATGTACCCACAGATCCAGAAGAAAACCAACATTATGGAAATATTATTTATGGTGAACAGCTATTGAAGTAATGATGATATACAGTATACTGTATGTGATTCCAAATTCTAAATGGTAGGTTTTCATAGTCAAATAATCCAATAGGGTCAAATTAATTTAAGAACAATTTAATTTAAGAACTTAATGTTGTTATGGGGGAAATGTGCATAGGTTCAATTAACAATGATGGGTTTTTACTATGAAGAGCTGCCTTGGTGGAGCTCTGTGCACTCTGAGTGCTTTCTAGTTTGAGGTATGTTTTTTCTGCTCTTTACTTTAGCTGTAATGAGGCTACAAAATATACATTTTCTGAATTGTCATGAAAAATACTGGGCTTTTCCATAATATAATTTTTGAGATGTACCTGTATAATCACTGCCCCATCCTGAAACAGTGAAGTGCAGTGTGTCATGGTAGAACACAACAAAACCATATCAACTGTGGTTTCATAGCTCATTCCTCTCTCTAGTTTTATGGTTTTCTGCAGATGTGTGTTTTTGCAAGACAAGATTTGTGAATGAATGATGTAAGGTGTCCATAGACATACTACACATACTGTACATGTGCATATGTTTTGTAAAATCCTTCATGTTCATGAATGGTTGCACAAAATCCACCCTTTTGCATGGGTAAATAAGTATGGGTAAATATATCTGTGCTATGGAGAACTCTTAACTATTTTATCGTGAATGATAATTCCTTGCATCTGAAATGCACCTGTAAAACGATGGAGACACAGTTGACAAGATGCAAATTAGTAAAAAAGATGTGTGTAATATATAGTGATTTATCTAGTGTATGTAGTGCGCATGCATGATAGGTGTTACTAAAAGAAGTTATTTGCATTTAATTAGTTATGAATACACATGAGCTAAAGAAGAACAAAGAAGAGCCATATGAATTTTGGATCCGAGCCCCTGATGAGTCCCTGCCTGTGTGATGCTTTGGAAATGTTATGCTTGCATAAGAACAGGGCACTGTGTGCACACCGATGAATATAACCTTTCACTTCCAAATCATATGAGTTGCCATGGGATTCATACTTTGTTTTACACACTTCAGAAAGAACAGCCCCTTTTAAATGCATGCACAAGATACTGTTTTTGTTACATAAGAAATATAAACACTTTCCAAGGCTAGCCTGTTTGAAGTGTTGATCTGCTATTGCCTCCAAGTGTAATACGTGGGTGGAGTGTAAACCAACCCTGTGCAGGAGCCAATTGAATTTGCACTGTCAGCACAGATGGGCCTTCCTGTACAGGCAGAGCTACCTCCCTGATTGGCTGTCACTTAGCGTCAGTCACTCAGACCCCAGCAATCAGTCATACAGAACACACACATACAAGTATGGAGAAATGAATTGGGCTTTGGAGCACTCAAATTATTTGCAAGTAAATTGCACAACTTGCATTCAGAGAGAATTACCCCAGAGAATGGATTGAGAACGGATGCCTGAGCTCACAACTGTTCCGCAGCAGCAGTTTACTTGTTGAAATGTGAGAGGCTCATTAGGCCTCAGCTTCCCTGATGAGACAGTTTAATTACATGCCATTGGGACTCGTGTAAGTGGTAGAGCTGCCATTACAACTTTTATCAGCACCGTAATCTGGTAGAATGTTACACATGTATTAAATGATATCATTGTTTTCCATTGGCTTTTGGTACAGTATTATGTGCAGCCGCTTGGGTCAGAGAAAGTACAGAATGTAAGTATATAAGGGTGGTGCTTTTTTTTTTTTTTGGTCATACTACGTAATACAGTCTTGGTATATATGGTACTACCAACAAACAGCCTCGCATGGGTCAACAGTGAAACAACTATTTAAAATGGTAACACTAATATACTTGGGAAATTAAGGCTTCCCATGAGAATATTAGCACTTTCAAAATAATCTGCAGCATGGGTTAGAAATGGGTTGGAAATTTTCTTACTCTGGTGTCAATTCAAATTAAAATTTGCTTTATGTTTTGCTTAAAGGTCATCATACCACCTCCAAAAATTGTGTTACATGTTGAGACAGTCCTGTTGCTTCCAGTTTTGACAAATGGGACCGAATTTCCAGTAGCAGAATTTTCTGATCCCATTGAATTATGCCACCATTTACAGTTCAATTACAGTTTTAAAAAATGACTCTACAGTTAGGTCTTTTTTGTCCAACTGTTAAGATACATGACACGTACATATGTAATTATAAAAACCACAAACACATTGTTACTTTGTTCGGACGAGTCTTTGCCATGGAAGTACTGTACTGTATCTTAAGACTAGGAACCTAGATAAGGACTCTCATGTGAAAGGCATTCCCACTGTGTCCACTCACTGGTGCTGTATCTCAGCCTAGAAAGGCTGGAAATGATCTTTCTATGATCAGTATGTAGAACATGAATGTTTGAAATGTTTGATATTGCCCAAATGGTCAATAAATGTTTTCAAATTTATAACATTACGTGCAGTGCAGAGTCTGAGGCTGAGGGGGCATCAGGGGAAACTCTAGTACACATGCTCAGTGTTCAGTGAGCAGCAAAACACCTGAGTGACACAAGAGAATTTTTTTTTTTTGCAGCTACACATGATATGCCCAGTTCTGTCTGAGGAAATAAAATAGGTAAACTGAATAAAAAGTTATTTTCCCATTTCAAATCCTGTTTGTAAAAGATTCTTGGAAGGAATCGGGTGGGTTTGAGGTTTCCTACTATATCAGATGATGCTGTATCATACTATCATCAGCCCTATACAGTAGGAAGACTTTTTGTTTTGTATCCCTTGAGACTTTAAGGGAAACAATACCAGTGTTCAACTGTATGTCCCTACTGCCCATGTTCCCTTATACAGGTGCAATTTTTAAAAATTCTGAGCACTAATCCTAACATATGGCCAGAGAACATGTGTGCAGGGGAATATAGGGACCAAGAAACATCAGGCTGACCCTGTTTAAGCTGCTTGACTCTTTTCTCCATCATTCTTTTGTTGTCTTTTTCAAACCAGTGCTAGAGAACAGAGACGGATCAGTTCAGAGTGTTTGTTTTTGTGTATTCTGCATTGTGTCCACATACAGTAGATGGCCTTCTAATGTTGTCAGCAGCTATTGAAACAGCCAACAAGTCACAGCTGGTCTAAAGCACAACAGGCAAAATGGACAAGCTGCCACCCAAAGTGCTCTTTGTCCAACACGCCTCCTGTCTTCCCTGATCCCTCAAAACGCTCCTTGTTCCGTTGAACCCTGAGCCACATTGTTGAGCTGAGAACCTGCTGTGTCTCCCTGGAGAAAATCTCACCCCTTTCCTGGTGCAGACTTTTGTATCCCTTTGTCCCAGCAGTCTCTTTAGCATGCAGATGTGATTAGCGAATGTCACCATGCAGCCGGCCAGATTCAGACCGTTCGTCTCTGCTGGAGTCACTTAGACATTGCAATCCCGGGAAAATCAAATTATAGAGCCATTAATTTGTCTAGGTAATCCAGCCTGTCAGCTGCTCTGGAGAAGTAATCTCCCTGGACTGCGTTCATCAAGTGTGTGATGCCAGCAGAAGTGAAGCATTATCTAATTAACAGGAGGGGACTGAGTGTCTGGGAGTTACATCTGTCCTGAATCACCTACCTTCACACTCAGGTGACATGTAGACAATGCCATGTGCATATGACTCTGAAATACAATCTCTTCTGATCACCTTAGGTATCTAGTTAACTAATGTTTCACTGAAGGACTCCAAACCTGCAAACACCTACAAATGTCTTCTGTAAACACAATTTGTCAGTAGTGTGAAGCTGACAAGGCAAAACAGAAATAACTCACCGCCTTCTCAAGGTGACTGCTCAGGATTTGCCCATTTAGCTTATTTGTAGTGTTCAAAGGGCACAGACAGACGTTGCATTCATTTTGTTGTTCAGCTCATTAATATAAGGGGACCTTTTGAGAGACTGTTGTTGAATCTCTAGTTGCTCAAGCCACTTGCCACATTACATATTTCAAATCTTCAAAGTAGAAAGCCAAAATAGCAAATAACATCTTCATTTTTTTTCCTGCTGATTTCAAAAGCTGCTTGTTTTTCCCTTATCTGACAGCATGCAATGCCCTTATCAGAATAACAAGAAGGCGTGAATGAGCAAATCCCCCACCCAGTTTTGAATTTGATCGTGACCTTGACTTTTTTCCTTGAATGTCATGGCATATTTCAATCAACATAGTCAATAACCTAAGGGTATGTGACATTTTCAACTTGTATCCTAACTAGAAATGTATGCATGTCAAAGTGCAGTCATTTCAGACCATGATCTTTTAAGGTCACAGTCAAGGTCATTTGGTACCATCAGTCAAAATAGGATTTATTTTTTATGAATGCTGTAACCTAATGAATATGCAAATTAGGTGGTGGTGCTATAGTATCCCTTCCCCTTCCCCTGATTCCCCATTTCCTCAGTTTGGTTAGTTTGGGTTCAGGGGCTTTGGAGATACAGAGCTGAATGTTTGGACAGAGACCATTGAAATTGACCATGACCTTGACCTTTTTCTTTAAATGTCATGGCATATTTCACACAGCATATTCAGTAACCCAGAGGTATAAAATATTGTCAACCTATGTAGCTAGAAATGTAGAGTAGGTCTGACCATACAATACTTCAAGGTCAAGGTCATTTGATGAGTGAGAGGTGTCCCAGTTTCTAATCTATCACATATTAAAATTTGATGTACCTAGCTCTTGGTATAATTTTTATTTTTAGTACTGTAGCCTATTAATTAATATGTAAATCAGATGGTGGTTGCTATAGTAATCCTCCCCCCTATCCTGACTATCCATGTGGAACTTTGGAGATAGAGAGCTGAATGTTTAGATAGACACATGTAAGAGCACTGTAACACCACCCCAATTTTTAAAGTGTCAACATTTTCAGTTTGAATGATTTAGCTTACAGTCTGCAGAGGAGTAAAACAATGCTTTAAAGTTCTCTAATGTCAAAGTAGATCAAACAAACATGGTTATTGCATATATTACTTATATGGGCTCATGAAGTGATTTTTTTTCCCCTTGGATTTATATGAATAACTGGTTTCTTTGTCTTCTTGCAGCACCAGTGGTAGTCAGCTATATTTGTATTTCGTCTCTGAAGCCTTTTTTTAATCAAATGAATATTCTGTCACTGTTTGTCATAAAACACAAGCAGATGTAGTAAAAAAAAATCCTAGATCATGTTTGTGCTTTCTTCTCTCGCTGGCTATATTATTATCTCTGCCAAGGAGCGGTGGGGGTTCATGATGTCTCGCTATGCAACATCAAAGAAACACTGTGAACATTATAGTAAGTAATGTATAGGTGGGTTGTATCTGTTTTGTCTGGTATGTTTCATGAATTCAATCATTCCAATGCTGTTTGAGTGATGACACTGTTTGGGTCAATACAAAGTTCACACAAATGATGAAATGATACCAAAAGCTATGAAATGACAGGATTATGATAACTATGTCCTTGCACAATCACATCTGTGCTTATTGTCTTTCTTCTGCTCTATTCCTCTATTTTCTCTCATATTAATAGTTCATTGAGATCCATACTTTTTAAAGCCTTACCCCACACCCAGGGGTTGGTGTTGAAGATTACAACTTTGGTTTAACTAACAGCCTGAGCATTTTTGTTGATATGCAGTCAGCACACGAGTCATAAAATTGCATCTTGATTATATTCCCTGTGATGCTAGAGATCTGTGTTTCTGATGGTTAACTCTGCAAATTATTACCATTTATCAGTCAGCAGGGAACTGCAGGAGTGCACATGTTCAGCATGAAAAAATGACAAAAATGTAACATGCACTATCAGTCAAAAATTCAGACACACCTCTGTCAGTGTTTTTTAAATCTATAATTATTATTATATTCAACAATGTACATTAATACTGACTACATCCAAAATGTAAAAGAACACATCTTTTTCTGTTTATAAAGGACAGCGCTTACATAAATTATTTGTAAGAATAAAAATATGTGCACACCAGATTTAGCGCAAAACTAGTTTCCATCTGTAGACCATACACATGGAACACATGGAATTATGTAGTAAACAAAAAAGTGTTAAACAACACAGGATATGTTTTATATTTTTAGATTGTGCAAAATAGCCACATTTAGCTCTGATGATAGCTTTGCACACTCATTACGTTCTCTCATTAGATTGACCAGGACCTGTGGCCACTTGCAACCCAGAACTCGTGGCCCAGGACATAGTCCAGCCAGATAAGCAGAGAAAACCAGTGGAAAAACCCTAGACCACATGCAGATCACAGACAATTGCAAAGATATGCCATTTTGCTTGGGCACACCTTCTTGCCAAGTTACAACACCTTGCTAAGTTACACCTCCTAACGATACGATCATGTGAACTCCTTCTGAAGCCAATTAGGGGTTAGGGCTTACATTCCCTGATACGTTTTACATTTGTCACCATGCGTGTGTGATCAGCCATGTTGTGTCTTCTGGAGATGTTGTCAACACCAAGTGCAGTGGGTGTAACTTTGAAAGGAGGTGGAACTCAGCAAGGCCCATGTTAGCAAAGAGGAGTGCCTTAGCAAGATCTGATGCCTGCTGGCAGACCCCTCACCTAAAACCTACCAGGCAAGCTGACAGAAATTCCTACAGACCATGACTATAACCCCATTCTTGGTTTCCTGTCTGCATTGAAACCACAGTGTTGCGTGTTGCTGTGGATGTGTCTAGCTAATAACGGTCCTATGCCAGAACCTGAACTTTTTTGAGTGCCTAGAGATAATCTTGGATTATGATTGGCGCTATACAAATACAATTGAACTGAAATGAAAAACTGACAATGAAAACTATTGTGTGCCACAAAAGTGGACTTTACCAAAGCAAAGGAAACAGCCTCTTCCTCACATTGACTTATGTAGTAAACGAAGAAGTGTTGAACAATACAAAACAGGTTTTACATATTAGATTTTCCAAAGTAGAATCTTTGATGACAAGCTTTGCACACTCATGTCGTTCTCTCAACAGACTCATAAGGTACTCACCTGCAATGGTTTTCATTTCACAGGTGGGTTAATTTGTGTCATTTCTTGCCTCATAATGTGCTTGAGACTGTCAGTTGTCTTTTGCAGAAGAAGAGTGGGTACAGAGTCAATATCCCTATTAGTGCTACTTCAACTACTGTACAAATCTACATTATGGCAAGAAGCCCTCAGTTAAGAAAACAGAAAAAAAAAAAACAGTCCATGATTAGTTTAATAAATGAAGATTAGTCAATCCGAGAAAAAGTGTTACTAACTAACAAACATGATAAAACATGTTCTAAAGAGGTCTGTCCTACTAAAGGAAGCCAAACGGCTACGTCTTCTGCAGAGGATATGTTTGTTACAATTCCCAGCCTCAGAAGCTGACAAGTTACAGCGTTTGATGGTTTTGGTGACTGCATTCAAAAACACAAGTGTGATTGTCTTTTCTTCTTAATTGTTCTTGCAATAATATGGATTTTTACAGTAGCTCTAGAGGCACTAATTTGGCTGTTGAGTCCATGACCAACCTTCCTCCTTTCTGAGAACCTGAGAATGCCATGAGTGTGTAAAGCTGTCATCAGAGCTAAATGTGTCGACATTCAAAAATATAAAACATTTCTTGTTTTTCAGTTTTTGTTTACGACATACAGTAATTCTGCATATGGTCTTTCACAGTTGTGATGTCTTGCTGAAAATAAGACATCAGGAAATGTAGAATGTTGAAAATAATTTACAAAACCGTCATTTTGTTACAAATCCTCATTTAATTTTATATTTTAGCATGTGAATTTAGATGAGGATATTGGATAAATCCCTCAAATGTGCAAATTACAGTGGTTGAAACTTGAGTAAAAAATACAAAGAAATGAGCTCATGCTGTGGTCAAAAGAAGCAACCAGTGAAGTGATCTTGCGTAATATAGAGAGCGAACCTAAGAAGGGGATAATTAAAGAGTACATAGGCCTGTCTAGTGTATCTACGCCTTTCTCATTAGCAGACAGAGTTGAATATTGCTCAGAAAATATGATTTTGAAATATTAATTTTCTACTTGATTAGATTTGAAACTTCAAGTGTAATTAGGCATTGATAATGTCAGCCTTTACAGTAGAACTGCAGTGAGGAAGAGAGGTAGACGAGAATGCCTTTCCTCTGATCATTTTCCTTTCGCTTGCAGTTCCAAAGCAAGTAATGATTGTTGAAAATCTCTAAATATGGCAAGTCACTTGGTCTCATCCTTTTCTCATTTGCAGCGTCAAAGCTTTTTACCAAACATGCTCCTACTTGAAACTCTTCTTCATCATTTACTTCTTTACCATTCACATTTAGCCCTCCAGGGTATTACACTGTAATCACATTAGTAGATCATTTGTGACAGCTCTTTCACAACATGGCACATATTAACTCCAAAAAGATCTATTCTGTTTCTTTGAATTGCCAGGAGGAGTCTTGAAGCAGACATTTTACCAAAACGCAGAGTCTGTGAATGGAGTACGCTTCCGTAATTGTGAAAGTAATCATCCACAGTGTTTGTTTGCATGGAGTCAAATGTGTCTGCACATGTTAGAGTGAATAAATGATGAGACATCATTATCACCAATCCGTTTCCTTTTGTGTGCAATGCAGTTTGAGTCCTTAGACAGAGGGACAGAGGAATTTAACATTTGAAATACACAAAGCAGCACTGGTGCAGCAGACTGTTGAATAAAAGCAGCTCGTTGCATAGTGAGGATATGACCCAAACCTTTGCAAATGTCATTTTCCTTGTGACTAAGTATACTGCTGCTATTTGTGTCACAACAAACAACCCATGGGCGTGGATGATTGACACGTTCTGAGTGATAATTTGTCACATTCTGTCTTTATACCTTTATGACAACTCACTGTTTATTCTCAAGCACGTTGCAGCACTGTCATCCAAACCGTGATGACACCTGACAGCCACACATGAGAGACGACAGACTCCTTTTATACAAGTGAAAAGGTTAGAACTTTCAACTCAAAGTCTTGTGCACTTTGGGGGGAAAAAATCTGTTTGTTTATCCCCTTTGGCTCGTTATGGCTTCGATTCATACTATCAACTTATTTTAGCATTTTTCCAATTCGGAGATCTTCATTACCACCTTGGGGGAGTGAGGAGGGAGGTATTTTGAAAAGCTGCTGCCACATGTGCTTTTAGCCCAACAGCACACATCAGCTAAAGATGATGCTCCGTTTGTGATGCAAAAGCCCTTTGAAATGCATAAACAACAGGCCACGAAAGTGCCTTGCATCGACCACAGAAGCCATCTCGGCAGTCACCTCTGCACATAGCTGTTTAGCAACTCGCACCATTGATCGCTTAAAGTGAGTACCCGCCACAATCGGCATCCTATCACACAAGGGGGAAGCGGGGGAGTGCAAGAGGTGCAATTAGCTGCTCCCAAGAGCACTGAGCGAGTGACAGACAATCAACACAGAGAGAGGGAGAGAAAGGAGGGAGACAGAAATACAAAGAAATGGAGGAGATGAAGGAGGGATATAGAAAAAGAGGGAGGAGGTGAGGGAGAGGAAAAAGATGGTCATTACCCAAATGGGTAGTTATGCCCCATCTATCCATCCCATGCTGCCATACCCCCTCGCCCACGCCACAGGAGTTTTAATTGGCCCAGTACACAGTGTTTGCTCAAGCACTCTGCAAGTTTGGAGAAGAGCTCTGTAGGGGAATGCGGTAAGCTCGGTCATGCTGGAAATATATAAGATGGAAAAGAGTGGGTAGAGGACCAGGGTGTATTTGCATGTGTGTGTATGTATATATTTTTGTGTGTATTTTAACACGCCTAAAACTCATATCATCGTTGAGAATTTTATTTCCAACAACGTGGATAATGAGCAGCTTGAGTTTTCATGATTTCCTGTGAGAGGCACATAAAGAGGAATCGGCAATATCCAGGACTCATTATATAGCTGCTGTCACTGCATTAAAAGTACTGGTCACTACAGCTAAACTCCCCACTAAGACAAAGTCTCTCCTACTGTAGACCTCCATATGACTAGAATTTTGACAGTGTTTCTTAGAGCTGACACCATAGGAAGAAAGTTTTTACCTGTAAACTGTCTGATATAAGGCTTTCTGTGCTGATAACTTGTCTTAAAACTGCATGGTGTTCTCATCATAAATCCCTTCACTTCATATGGCTAGTACTTCACGAAGCAACATGAATTTAGATCTCTTGCAAGGATGGAGTTGACTTTAAACTTGCCTGAAGCTCCTGGTTAGAGATTCTGTAGTGGGACGATGGAGTGTGAAGTCTTTTTAAATCTAATGAGTATGCTCTGTGGGATTATCTGACCTGGCAAAAATAGACAGTTTTTGGTCACAGGGTGAGTCTTTGCTTCTGGGCGGGATACTACTATAACTCTAGTTTGTATTATATAAACTACAGGTTTCATCAAGGTCGAGGTGTCTTTCAAAAAGCCCACTGCCACTTTAAAATCTTGACCATATCCTGCACATTGTACTCCTACAGACTGTTAAATATTTAGATTTCAGGAAGGACCAGAGAAAGAACCACTCAGCACATACAGATGTCAAGTTCTGTTGACACCGGTCTATGCACAGAAAGACAGCATTCGGTGCCTATTTTCAAATGTTGAAAATGTGTATTTAAAGGTTTCTTTCGCAAAAGCAGAATATTCAGGTAGAGCACTAAAATCATCTAACCATTAATCTGATCATTTCATTGGTCATCAGTCATCACCTGTTGGCACTATAGTGACAAATGTTATCCTGTCGTCTTCATGCAAACATCTTTGTTGATGCAGTTCTGTGAATTCACTCCACCATCCACCAAACCTCTAAATTAGGCCACATGCAAGATATGTGGCATAATTTCAAATCAGAGCAGACGTTCATGAAGAAGTGTGCAAAAGTAAGCAAAAATGCACTAAACACATTACATCAGGGGGTGCTTCGAGTTGCTCAATGCAAAAAAACCTCATACAGTCACAGAGCAACTTATTTTAGCAGCAGCTATAGACGTGTAAAACCATAACAGATGAAGAATATGCAAACAAATTATAAGGAATCCCTTCAAGTAGCACTAATCTCAGCATCATGACATATGTCTGTGTACTGTATAGCATTAATGTTCACACATAGCATGCAGCACTACATACAGCTGATGAGAACAGCATTTAGTACAGTGGTACCTCGCTGTACGAAATTAATCCATTCCGGCGTGACGTTCGTACAGCGAATATTTCTTACACCGGGCAGGTTTTCCAAATATTAATACATGTACTGTAAATGATATTAATTCATTCCAGAACCCACAAAAACTCAGATATAAAGTATCTATTATACACCTGTATGCACACAATTATTCAATGTTATCATATGAAAAGGAAGTTATGTTAATTATATGAAGAGGAATGCATGAAATTAGTTGGACTTATGACATGGCTGATGCTGTCTGTCTCAGCTCACTGGCTGCCGGGCCAGCCTCGATGTCCGGGAATGGAATCATACTAATCTTGAAAGCTAACCGAGAGAGTGAACCTGAAACAATTCAGGACTCATCCAGGATTCTTAGAACCGAGAGTGAATGACCCTAACTTCTGGAACTTTTGACCGGGACATGAAACGTAGTGTTAGCAAGTGTTTTGTGTGCTTTGGTGTACAAAAATAATGTGGTTTGTTTCGAGTTGTTGTTTCGACACTCCAGTCGGGTAATGCACCTGTTATGTCGGGTGCCGGCTGGCAATCAAAACCAAAAGAAGAAGTTCACTTCGGGCTTATGTCTTT